>JAWPHD010007779.1:0-124005 GCA_037043455.1 Cyrtodaria siliqua
TATCTTTTTTTAGTAACCAAGGTCTGAGCTATTCGGTACCAGAAACATTAAATTCCAAACAAGATTTGATTTTAAAAAAATATCGCGAACACACGAAGGGTCTGTAAAAAATGTTGCAAAGTTCATTAAAAGGAACAGACACATTCGAATGACAAGGTTCAACGATCATTGTACGGGTTCGAACACTGCCATGGTCCAAAACTTTTTTTACAGAGTATACATCAGTCTCTACCCACTCGTACACTCGTTCCTCATTTGACTCTGTCAACGTCAAAGGAAGTAGGGCGAACGGTTAAAATACGTGATTATTCAAATGTTTATAATAAATCATTTTGCGTGATCTGCAAAGGTAAAATATAGATCTATATTAAATAATTTCAATTTTTATTTCTATGAGTTATTTTTTTTTAGTAATTTTCTGCTATCGAGCTTCGGTTTAAAATGTTTACATATGCGTTTCGATTGAGGAGACCTAAGTACGTCATATTTTGGAGTAAAATAGTCCCGATTAAAACTAAATTGTTTTCATGCATTATTTCAAATCTTGCAACATCTAATTTGCAGATATTCTGAAAATTATATTTACGCAAGAAATAAATAAGTTTCAGGCAAATATATTCCAATTTAACAGGTTTTACCAAAATCTTGTAATTTAGTAGTTAGCAGAGATATATGTGAGTGCAAGGAACGATAACTCTATGTGGAGATTGAGTATATATATACAAAAAAGTGTAAGGGAAATAAGGGCGACGACACTGTGTAGGGGCGAATCATCCGTACCAGCAGCATTTAACTTGTTCATTTACTGATGTTGACAAGTAATGTCAGTTTTAAATCGTTTGCTTTTTAAATATAACATTTTGCACATTTTCGAAGATCACGTCATTTGTTTCGTAACTGAGATGGGGTCACCACATAGGAGGATATTAGATGAGATTGTACATATATTTGGAAGAGAGTTGATAAGTTCTAAGCGAATAATGTGATAGGTTGGACACGTGAAGGAGAAATGCTCTGTGTTCTCGATAGGCCTACTACCACAGTGACACAGAGGGGAGTCCGTTTTATTTTTGATAAACAAATGATGATTTAATGAACTACAGTTTGTTCTGAGACGTGTGTGTAGGATTTGTGCTTTCCTGTCACCAGTGTAGTAATACTTCGGGGGACGTGTTTCATGGGTAAGATATCGATTGAAAGAGTAGACAGATTCTAAGGATCTGGCGTCCTGCGGGAGTAAATTCCATTCCTGAACAACAAAAGGTAAAAAGGAATCGGAGTAATTTTGTGTTCGAGAATGAATTGTTTGAAGATTATTTGCATTTCGTCAGCTGTATCGAGACTCTTCTCCTACAGAGGAGGAACTAATGTAGTAAGATACGGTGGTGCCAAGTGATGATTCCCTTTATAAAATAGATCAACCTTATGTTTACGCCTTCGAGCATCAAGCGTTTCCCAGCCTACTTCCGTGTGCAAATTATTTAAGGATACACGTTTGGTAGCTCCTGTTACAATTCTAGCTGCTTCATTTTGGATTTTATCTAGTTCCAGTTTTTCATAAAGTGTGCAGTTATCCCAGATAACATCCGCATATTCTAACAGGGGCCTTATAAAACTAATATAAATTATTTCTAAGGATTACGATCCAGTTGAAATTTAAGTTTTCTTATTTATTTATTCTGGTCCATGCTTTAGCTGTCATATATTCGATGAATGCCAATTGCAGTCGTTTGAACGCTTCACGCCCAGATGTTTATGAGTTGTAAATTTTGGTATTCGCTCAATGTTCATTGTTCTCCTTTTGGTTGTAGAGCGAATGTTTTCAGACAGATGAACACGGTTTGGAAAAAACTTAATTATTAATTACTGCTTATAATTAGTTATTTTGAAATCCATCAAGCAGTTTCAGACGAGAAGTTTTTTTAAAGTTGTCCATATGGAAATGTATCAATAATAAGCCCCGCCCACTGGCGACCATGTTTTTTGACGAATCAACCCAACTTGAACAATCTTGATAGAAGTCCACCCAAAGAAAGGAGGACAATCAACCACAAAACACAGAAACAAACACGCAAACAGACAAACAAGAAGACAAAAGTAATAATAAATGCAAACGACATCACAAACACTAAAGGATTGACAATAGGGCTACCGCCTTGGAACGGTTAGTGGCAAAGTAGGCCACTGGGGGGGGGGGGGGGGGAGGGGGGGGGATTAAACCGGTTCTAGGGTGCACCAAACCTCACACTTACCCTATTGTCATCCCATTAAAACTAAAGAAATCCCCGCCATGATCTAATCTCTAACCAACAAGACAGCATCAGTAGGCAATATAAGTAAAACACAAATATGCTCGTGTTAATCTAATATAACAAAACAATAGCCTAGAAAATCACAATGACTTGACAGAAGCCAGAGCAACAATAGATATAAACCATTAAGGGCACATCAAGAAAGATCATAGACAAACATCAAACGCCACCGTCCCAATGGGCTTTAGGCAGGCGTCATCATAGGGTCCACAGCCTGTACGGTCATCGTACAATTAAAGAAGAAAGCATAGTGGCGAACTGTAAAAGGGTCAACCACCAAGCATGCAGTACGTTGCAAAATGACAGGGTCTTAACCTCTTTTGATAAACTTTTTAACAAGTTTAACAAAGATAGTATGAAACTGATCATGACCAAGAATCTTACGAAGTTTATAAATCACATCACCATAGAAGTCAGGTTGTGATAGTCCTTGTTGGAGAAGAGTCCTTAAATTACTTTAATATTTGGAAAGAAGATCAGGGTGTTGATAATACAATTTTGCAAATGTTTTACGAAGTTTATGGTAACGGTAACCCTGAATGAGTAGCTTTTTAGTTATACAAACATTACGAATATTAAAATCCTCAACTCGAGTACAAACTCTTGAAAAACGAATAAGTTGAGACACATACACCCCATAAGAAGTTGCTCGGGGAACATCCCCATTTGGATGGGGATAATTAACAATGTCAAAATTAAAATCATCTCTCGTCATAGACTTTGCTAATTATTTCACCATTTTCAATCGAGAGATCTAAATCATTTCTTTGAAATTAATTTGAAATCCATCAAGCGGTTTCAGACGAGATATGTAGAAATGTAGCAGAATTAAGCCACGCCCTCTGGCTCATGTTTTTTTGACGAATCAACACTACTTGAACGATCGTGGTAGAGGTCTACCCAAACATCATTTCTGTGAAATTATTTTGAAATCCATCAAGCGGTTTCATACAAAAAGATATTTTAAGAATTTCATATAGAAATATAGCAAAAAAAGGCCCTGCCCACTGGCGGCCATGTTTTTGGACGAATCAACCCGGCTTGAATAATGTTAGAAGTATAGCCAAACATTATTTCTGTGAAATTATTTTGAAAACCATCAAGCGCTTTCAGGTGAGGTTTTTTAAGATTTCCATATAGAAATATAGCAAAAATAATGCCCGCCCTCTGGCGGCCATGTTTTTAGACGAATCAACCCGGCTTGAACAATCTCGGTATAGGTCCACGCAAACATAATGTGTGAAATTATTTTGAAATTTTGAAATCCAACCCGCGGTTTCAGATGAAAATATGTTTTAAGGTTTCCATATAGAAATATATCAAAAGTAATCCCCGCCCTCTGGCAGCCATGTTTGTTGAAGAATCAACCCTGCTTGAACAATTTTGGTAGAGGTCCACCCAAACATCATTTCTATGAAATTTATTTGAAATCCATCAAGCGGTTGCAGATGAGAATATTTTTTAAATATTTGTATACAGAAATATAGCAAAAACAAGAGGCCAAAGAGGGCCTGTGGACGCTCTACTGGCTAAAACAGCTCTTTTACCGATGCTTCCTGCCAAGTTTCGTCGAAATCCAACAAGGCGTTTAGGAGGAGTAGCGCTGACAAGAAATTAAAAAAAATAAGTCAATTGGGCTGTAACTCCATCAAAAATCAATGAACCGGAAAAAAATGCAATAGGCAAAGCAATGCTTCCTGCTAACACGGCGTTAACACCAAAACAATAAATAAAAAATAATAATAATGAAATAAGAAAATTAAAAAAAAAAAAAAAATAATCAAGAAATTTAAAAAAAAATGTCAAGGGGCTGCAACTCCATCAAAAATCAATGCACCGGAAAAAATGCAATAGGCACAGTAATGCTTCCTGCTAACATGGCGTTAACACGAAAAAAACAAGAGGTCAATGACCTTGAAGCTCTACTGATTGATTTTGATTTCAGGAAGTTGTCGCTACAGACTTGTTTTTTGAAAATCTAGTTTTAATCGTGGCGGCCATCTTGAATTTCCGGCCGACCTGAAATTTTGCTAGGATCAATTAGACATTAAGAGCAACATTCCTGTGAAGTTTCATGACAATCCGTCAATTAGTTTCAGAGGAGTAGTCGCTACAAGATTTCATTATATAACTCTATGTAAACATAGATGGCCGCTGGCAGCCATGTTTAACGTCAAATCAAAACGATTTTCGACAAGGACCAACATCATGTCATACTGATCATTTTAGAAAAAGTCCCATATCAATATCTCTTATAGTTTTGAAGAAGTAGTCGCTACAAACTTACTTATTTTAAATCTATTTTTAGCTGTGGCGGCCATCTTGAATTTCCGGCCGACCTGACATTTTTCTATGATCAACTAGACATCAAGAGAAACATTCCTGTGAAGTTTCATGAACATCCGTCAAGTAGTTTCAGAGGAGTAGTCGCTACAAATATTTACTATATAACTCTATGTAACCAAAGATGGCCACTGGCAGCCATGTTTAACGTCGAATCAAAATTGTTTTCGACAAGGATCAACATCATGTCATGCTGATCATTTTAGAAAAAGTCCCATATCAATATCACTTATAGTTTTCAAGAAGTAGTCGCTACAAACTTATTTTTAAAAAATTATTTTTAGCTGTGACGGCCATCTTGAATTTCTGGCAGATCTGAAATTTTGCTAGGATCAATTAGACATCAAGAGCAACATTCCTGTAAAGTTTCATGACAATCCGCCAAGTAGTTTCAGAGGAGTAGTCGCTACAAGTTTTATCTAAATAACTCTAAGTAAACAAAGATGGCCGCTGGCAGCCATGTTTAACCTTGAATCAAAACGATTTTTGACAAGGATCAACATCATGTCATGCTGATCATTTTAGAAAAAGTCCCAGATCAATATCACTTATAGTTTTCAAGAAGTAGTCGCTACAAACTTGTATTTTAAAACTCTATTTTTAGCTTTGGCGGCCATCTTGGATTTCATATCAACATGAATTTTTGCTAGGATCAACTAGACTTTATGGGCAACATTTCTGTAAAGTTTCATGAATATCGATCCAGTAGTTTCAGAGGAGTTGTCGCTACAAATAAAAGTTTACGGACAGACGGACAGACAGACGGACGACGGATGCCGCACCACGGCATAAGCTCTGCTGATCTCTGCTGAAATAATTCAAACAAAAGAATTAATAAAAACAAAAAACAAAAAATTACAATTTTTTTTTTACTAATAAAAAAAAAAAAGGCAAAACATCTGGTAAAGTTTGGTAAAGATCAGATGAAAAATGAAAGCCCTATCGTATTAACGAGGCTGCATATACCAATTTTAACTAAATCAAGGGCCATAACTCCGCTGTTATTGGTCCGATCTGGCTGGTTTTCGAACTTGTGCGAGCTTTCACTGATATTAACAACCTGGTAAAGATCGGATGAAAAATGAAGGCCTTTGGCCAGTACAGCTAAAAATCATCAGCTCCAAAAAGTAGGTCAAGGTCATACATGAAAGCGAGGCATCAAAAAAAAAGATGCACTAACGAAGACACAACTACGTCAAAATAGAATACGTTTTCTTCCAAATATTAAGCTATAAATTAGGTTTAAAACATCTAGTGCATAATTCTAGTTCATGAGAAAGTGATGTAAATGTAACAAAGTTATCTGCCCTTTGCTTGGATGGTGAAGGTCACATCCTCGTTTGCTTTGTCACGTTGCAGTGTACCACTCAAGATACAACTATAAGCAACGTTTTAAAGGTCTAGTGCATACAGTTTGTGAAAAAGTGACCTAAACTCAAAACTTGAACAAAAATTACAAAGTTATCTGCCCTTTGCTTGGAGGGTCAAGGTCACTTCCACATTTGCTTTGTCACGTTGCGATGTACCATCCATGATACAACTATAAGCAAAGTTTGAAAGGTCTAGTGCATCCAGTTTGTGAGAAAATGACCTAAACGCAAAACTTGAATGTTGACGCCGCCGCCGCCGCCGCCGCCGCCGGAAAAGCAACACCTATGTCTCTTTTTTTCTTCGAAAAGGCGAGACAAAAAGTGAATGATTTTAAAATTTGAGACTTATCATAAGATGTTTAATAAAACAGGGCTCATATGTGTAGGAACAATACCTCGAGGCTAAAGCCTTCGGGAACATATAGTCTCAGGAATGGTACAGTGGCTGATATGAAATCGGACATTTAATAATCTGTAATTATCAAACCTACATCAATGCGTATGATTGTGAACATGTAAACTAAGTACCAAGGATGTACGACTATTGATTTTGGAACATCTTCCCATTTTTTGCAACATCCACATACGCGTTGCGCGAAAATATGCGCAGATCACGCTTATTCGTCACCAGAGGGCACCCTTAAGAGATAAATTGATTTGTTTGATGTTAATGATTGATGAAATGCCCATAATTATTTTCATTTTAATCAGTTTTTTTGCTTCTCGATATTTTCGAAATATAGACTAGTTTCGCACTAAGCCCACGGTATATGATATTTCGCACTAAGCCCACGGTATATGATATTTAACTAAGTTTAGCCACGGTGGCCATCATGGATGACTGGAGGCCCCAAAAACACAAATCTGAGGGGGGCTAACCCAAAGATCATTGTGATTAAATTTCATCAAAATCCTTCAAGCTGTTTCAGAGAAGATGCCATTTTTAACGTTTTTCTATATAACTCTATGTAAACTTTGGGTCGCTGTGGTGGCCATTTTGATTATTCGACGATAACAAAAAACTCAAACTTGATAGAGGCTAACCCAAGGAACATGATTATGATATTTCACAAGAATGGAATAAGTGGTTTCGGAGATGTTTGAAATTTCCTTAAATTTGACCTAGATTTAGCCATGGCGGCCGCGAAAAACACAAATCTGAGTGGGACTATTCTAAAGATTATTGTAATGAAGTTTTATCAAAATCCTTCCAGCAGTTTCAAAGAAGATGTCATTTTTAGCCTTTTCCTATACAACTCAATGTACACTTGGAGTCGCCGTGGCGGCCATTTTGATTATTCGATGATAACGAAAAACTCAATCTTTATAAGAGGCCAACCTAAGGAACATGTTTATGGTATTTCACAATAATGGAATAAGTGGTTTCGGAGAAGATGTCGTTTGAAAACTGACAATTCTATTAACATAAAAAAAAAACACATCGAGTAAAATTGTACTAAACTTTTCGAATATAAAGGGCACTATTTTTGCCAAATAAATATTGTTTCAGATATTATGTTCACATAAATAGTATTGAATTACTGTCATCTATTATATCATTGACATTGTTCATGCCTATAATATGCATCTGGATGAAAATTTCAATTAACCATACCCCATCCATTTTTGATTTTATTTTCAAAGATGGCTGACCAATAGTCCTTGAGAAATTCAGATGACTGCCAGGGTACCATTCGCTCGTACACAATTATATTCCACTTCATTCCTACCTTCTGCTATTCGAGAATGGAACAATCTCCCGGTTGATGCATGTAACTCCAGCTCTATTATTACCTTTAAGTACTAACCATTTTATCTTTGAATGCCCATTAATCGATAATTCACGTGCGCCCCTATTACAGGAACTGAATCTACTGTGCCCTGTTTCCTTAAATAATGTACTATTTGGCGACTTGAGCCTTTTATACGATGTGAATTCAAATATATTTAAATCGGTCCAGAAATACATATGGACTAGTAAACGGTTTTAGGTTATATAGGCAGGCAACCTGTCGACTGAACTACAAACACAATGACAACAGGACCAAATTCAAACCTGAACTACAAACACAATGACAACAGGACCAAATTCAAACCTTTACTACTACAACAATAACAACCAGGCAATATAGTGATTGTCCAACAACAACAAAACAATGACAAGAGGGACAAATTCGCTATAAAGAACAACAACAACCAAGCAAACTTTACAACAACAACCTGACAAGATAGTGATTGGACAAAAATAACAAAACCATGAAAACAGGGTCAAATTAAAAATATAGAACAACAACAACCAGGCAAGCTATCGATTGAACAACAAACACAATGACAACAGGACCAAATTCAACTTAACAACAACAACAACCCGGCAAGATAGTGATTGGACAAGAAGAACAAAACAATAATAAAAGGGTAAATTTCAACATAATGAACAACAACCAGGCAAGCAATTGACTGAACAACAAACACAATGACAACAGGACAAAATTCAACTTAACAACAACAACCCGGCAAGATTGTGATGAGACGACAACAACAAAACAATGAAAATAGGGTCAAATTAAACATAAAGAACAACAACAATCAGCCAAGCTATCAATTGAACAACAAACACAATGACAAGAGGACCAAATTAAACTTAACAACACCAACCCGGAAAGATACTGATTGGATAAATAAAACAAAACAATGACAACAGAGCAAATGCAATATAAAGAACAACAACAAACAGGTAGGCTAACGATTGAACAACAAACACATTTACAACAGGACCAAGTTTCACTTAACAACAACAACAACAACCAAGCAAGACAGTGATCGGACAAGAATAACAAAATAACAAAAGGGCCAAATTCAATATATCAAACGACAAACAGGTAAGCAATCGACAACAAACACAATGACAACAGGACTAAATTTAAACCTTTACAACAACAACCAGACAATATAGTGATTGGACAACAACAACAAACAATGACAACAGGAACATATTCAATATAAAGAATAACAACAACCAGGCAAACCGTTGACTGAAATACAAACACAATGACAACAGGACCACATTCAAACCTTTACTACTACAACAACAACAACCAGGCAATATAGTGATTGGACAACAACAACAAAACAATCACAACAGGGACAAATTCAATGTAAAGAATAACTACTACCAGGCAAACTGTCGACCGAACTACAAACACAATGACAACAGGACCAAATTCAAACCTCTACTACAACAACAACAACCGGGCAATATAGTGATTGGACAACAGCAACAAAACAATGACAACAGGAACAAATTCAATATAAGGAATAACAACCAGGCAAGCTATTAATTGAACAACAAACTCAATGACAACAGGAACCAAATTCAAAACTAAACAACAACAGCAACACGGCCAGATAGGGATTGGACAACCAGAACAAAACAATAATAAAAGGGTCAATTTCAATATAATGAACAACAACCAGGCATGCAATTGATTGAACAACAAACACAATGACAACAGAATGAAATTCAACTTAAGAAGAACAACAACCTGGCAAGATAGTGATTCGACGGCAACAACAAAACAATGAAAGCATCCGTCAAATTCAATATAAAGAACAACAACAACCAGGCAAACTATAGATTGAACAGCAAACTTAATGACAACAGGACTAACTTTAACGTGAACGGTTGAACAACAAACACATCAGGAGAACAGAACCACAATGAAATTTTACTACAATAACAACATCCAGGCAATATAGTGACTGGACAACAATACAAAACAGTGACAACAGGGTTAAATTCAATATAAAGAACAACAACAAACAGGCAAACTATCGCTTGAACAACGAACACAATGACAACAGGACCAACTTTAACTTAACAACAACAACAACAACAACAACAAGGCAAGACAATGACCGGACAAGAACAACAAAACAATAACAAAAGGGTCATATTCAATATAAACGCAATGACCGCAGGACAAATTCACAAACCTTTACAACAACAACAACCAGACAATATAGTAATTGAACAACAAACCCAATGACAAGAGACCAAATTAAACTTAACAACAACCCGGCAAGATAGTGATTGGACAACAACAACAAAACAATGACAACAGGGTCCATTTCAAAATATAGAACAATAACAACCAGGCAAGCTATCGATTGAACAACAAACACAATGACAACAGGACCAAATTCAACAATTTTATAACAACAACCCGGCAAGATAGTGATTGGACAACAATAACAAATCAATGACAACAGGCTCAAATGCAATATAAAGAACAACAACAAACAGGCAGGTTAACGATTGAACAACAAACACAATGACAATCGGACAAAATTCAACATAACAACAACAACAATACGGCATGATAATGATTGGATAAATACAACAAAACAATGACAAAAGAGCAAATTCAATATAAAGAACAACAACCAGGCAAGCAATCGATTGAACAACAACCACAATGACAACAGGACCAACTTTAACTTAACAACAACAACAACAACCAGGAATGACAGTGACAGGACAAGAACAAAACAAAAACAAAAGGGTCAAATTCAATATAACGAACAACAAACAGGTAAGCAATCGCTTAAACAGCAAACACAATGACAACAGAATCACATTCAAACCTTACAACAACAACGACAATCAGGCAATATACTGATTGGACAACAACAACAACAAAACAAAGACAACAGGGTTGACAAATTCTATAAAAAGAACAACAACAAACAGGCAGGCTAATGATTGAACAACAAAACCAATGACAACAGGACCAAATTCAAACCTCTACTACAACAAAAACAACCAGGAAATATAGTGATTGGACAATAACCACCAAACAATGACAACAGGGACAAATAAAATATAAAGAATAACAACAACCAGGCAAACTGTCGATTGAACTACAAACAAAATGACAACAGGACCAAATTCAAACCTCTACTACAACAGCAACAACCAGGCAATAAAGTGATTGGACAACAACAACCAAACAATGACAACAGGGACAAAAACAATATAAAGAACAACAACCAGGCAAGCTATTAATTGAACAACAAACAAAATGACAACAGGACCAAATTCAAAACTCAACAACAACAACCCGGCTAGATAATGTTTGGACAACAAAACAAAACAATAATAAAAGGGTCAACAAATTCAATATAATCAACAACATCCCGGCAAGACAGAGATTGCACAACAACAAGGTCAAATTCGATATAAAGAATAACAACAACAAGCCAAGCTATAGATTGAACAACAAACACAATGACATCAGGACAAACTTTAACTTAACAACACAACAACAAGCAGGCAAGAAAGTGACCGGACAAGAAGGACAAAACAATGACAACAGGGTCAAATTCAATATAACGAACAACCAATAGGTAATCAATTGATTGAACAACAAACACAATGACAACAGGACCAAATTCAAACCTCTACTACAACAACAACCAGGCAATATAGTGATTGGACAACAGCAACAAAACAATGACAACACGGACAAATTCAATATAAAGAATAACAACAACCAGGCAGGCTAACTATTGAAACAAACATAATGACAACAGGACCTAATTTAACTTAACAACAACCCGGCAAGATAGTGACTGGACAACAATAACAAAACAATGACAACAGGGTCAAATTCAATATAAAGATAAACAGCAAACAGGCAGGCTAACGATTTAAACAAACACAATGACAACAGGGACCTAATTTAACTTAACAACAACCCGGCAAGACAGAGATTGCACAACAACAACAAAACAATGAAAACAGGGTCAAATTCAATATAACGAGCAACAAACAGGTAAGCAATAGATTCAACAGCAAACACAATGACAGCAGGACAAATTCAAACCTTTACAACAACAACAACAACAATAACCAGGCAATATAGTAATTGAACAACAAACACAATGACAACAGGACAAATTCAGACCTTTGTTGTAACAACAACAACCAGGCAATATAGTGATTGGACAACAACAAAACAATGACATCTGGGACAAATTCAATAAAAAGAATAACAACAACCAGGCAAACGGTCGACTGAACTACAAACACAATGACAACAGGACCACATTCCTCAAATTTATAACGACAACCCGGCAAGATAGTGATTGGACAACAACAACAAAACAATGACAACAGGGTCAAATTCAAAATATAGAACAACAACAACCAGGCAATCTATCGATTGAACAACAAAAACAATGACAACAGGACCAAATTCATCAATTTTATAACAACAACCCGGAAAGATAGTGATTGGACAACAACAACAAAACAATGACAACAGGGTCAAATTCAAAATAAAGAACAACAACAACCAGGCATGCTATCGATTGAACAACAAACACAATGACAACAGGACCAAATTCATCAATTTTATAACAACACTCCGGCAAGATAGTGATTGGACAACAACAACAAAACAACAGAGTCAAATTCAGTACTAAGAACAACAACAACCAGGAAAGCTATCGATTGAACAACAAACCCAATGCCAACAGGGTCAAATTCAAACTATAGAACAACAACAACCAGGCAAGCTATCAATTGAATAACAAACACAATGAAAACAGGACCAACTTTAACTTAACAACAACAACAAGGCAAGACAGTGATTGGACAAAAACAAGAAAACAATGACAACAGGGTCAAATTGAAAATATAGAACAACAACAACCAGGAAAGCTATCGATTGAATAACAAACAGAATGACAACATGACCAACTTTAACTTAACAACAACAACAACCAGGCAAGACAGTGATTGGACAAAAACAACAAAACAATGACAACAGGGTCAAATTTCAAAATATAGAACAACAACAACCAGGCAAGCTTTCGACTGAACAAAAAACACAATGACAACAGGACAAAATTCAACAACCCGGCAAGATAATGATTGGATAAATACAACAAAACAATGACAAAACAATGACAACAGAGCAAATTCAATATAAAAAACAACAACCAGGCAAACTATCGATTGAACAACAAACACAATGACAACAGGACCAAATTCATCAATTTTACAACAACCCGGCAGGATAATGATTGGACAACAAGAACAAAACAATAATAAAAGGGTCAAATTCAATATAATGAACAACAACTAGGCAAGCAATCGATTGAACAACAAACACAATGACAACAACATCAAATTTAAAACTTTACAACAACAAACCGGCAAGATAGTGATTGGACAACAACAACAAAACTATCACAACATGGTCAAATTCAAAAAAACAACAAAAAACAACCAGGCAAGCTATTGACTGTACAACAAACACAATGACAACAGGACCTAATTTAACTTAACAATAACAACAACCTGGCAATACAGTGATTGGACTACAACAAAACAATGACAAAATGGTCAAATTCAACTTCAAAACCAACAACAACCAAACACATTATCGATAAAACAGCAACAACCCAGCAAGATAGTGATTGGACGGCTACAACAAAACAATGACAACAGGGTCAAATTAAACATAAAAAACAACAACAATCAGCCAAGCTATCAATTGAACAAGAAACAATGACAAGAGGACCACATTAAACTTAACAACAACCCGGCAAGATAATGATTGGATAAATACAACAAAACAATGACAACAGAGCAATTCAATATAAAAAACAACAAGAGGCCCAAGAGGGCCTGTGGACGCTCTACTGGCTCAAGATAAAGTTTATGTATAAGGGGCCATAAGTATTTCAAAAATCATTCAACCAGAACATGGCAACGACAGGTGCAACTAGGCTTAGTACTGATCATCCTCGCCAAGATTCGCTGAAATCTGGCAAAGAGTTCA
Source organism: Cyrtodaria siliqua (assembly GCA_037043455.1). Taxonomy (NCBI): domain Eukaryota; kingdom Metazoa; phylum Mollusca; class Bivalvia; order Adapedonta; family Hiatellidae; genus Cyrtodaria; species Cyrtodaria siliqua. The sequence goes on from JAWPHD010007779.1 coordinate 13,876, forward strand.
GAAGAGACTAATCTGGACAAAGTTTGTGTATTAAAACATTTAAAGGGTCACAACTCTGCCAAAAATCATTCAACCGAAATATGGCGATGATATGCACAACTAGGCTTTATACTGATCATCCTTGTCAAGTTTCGTCTGTATCCAGCCAGGGGTTCAGGAGAACTAGCCCAGAACAAAATTGTGGTATCAAAATCCTTTAAAGGGCCATAACTCTGCCAAATATCTGTAAACCGAAACGTGACGATGACATGCACAACTAGGCTTGGTGCTGATCATCCCTGCAAATTTTCATTGAAATCTGGCGAGGGGTTCAGGAGAAGTAGATCAGAACAAAGTTTGTGTATTAAAACCTTTAAAGGGCCATAACTCCGCCAAAAATCATTCAACCGGAACACGGCGATGATTTGCACAACTAGACATAGAATTGATCATTCCTAAAAAGTTTCGTTTAATCCGGCCAGGGGTTCAAGAGAACTAGTCAGAACAAAGTTTGTGTATTAAAACCTTTAAAGGGCTAAAACTCCACCAAAATCATTCATCTGGAACACGGTGACTATGTACAACTAGGCTTGGTACTGATCATCCCTGCAAAGTTTCAATGAAATCCGGCCAAATGAAGGCCCTTTCGTCTAAATCAGGCCAAGATGTTTTTCAAACTTGTCCAAGCTTTCATTGATATTAACAATCTGGTAAAGTTTTTTAAAGATCGGACAAAAGATGAAGGCCTTATCGTCTTAACGAGGCAAAATATGGGATTTTTTACTAAATCAAGGACCATAACTCCACTGTTACTGGTCCGATCTGGCTGGTTTTCGAACCTGACCGAGCTGTCATTGATATTAACAATCTGGTAAAGTTTCATAAAGAACTCATGAAAAATGAAGGCCCTATCGTCTTAACGAGGCAAAGTATAGCATTTTTAACTAAATCAAGGGCCATAACTCATCTGTTACTGGTCCGATCTGGCTGATTTTCGAAATTGTCTGAGCTGTCATTGATATAAACAATCAGGTAAAGTTTTGTAAAGATCAGATGAAAGATGAATGCCCTATCGAATTAACGAGGCAAAATATAGCAATTTCAAACTAAATCAAGGGCCATAACTCATCTGTTACTGGTCCAATCTGGCTGTTTTTCGAAATTGTCTGAGCTGTCATTGATATAAACAATCAGGTAAAATGTTATAAAGATCAGATGAAAGTTGAAGGCCCTATTGAATTAACGAGGCAAAATATAGCATTTTTAACTAAATCAAGGGCCATAACTCCGCTGTAACTGGTCCGATCTGGCTGATCTTCGAAATGTCCAAGCTTTCATTTATATAAACAATCTGGTAAAGTTTGGTAAAGATCGAATAAAAGATAAAGGGCCTATCGTCTTAACGAGGCAAAATATAGCATTTTTAACTAAATCAAGGGCCATAACTCCGCTGTTAATGGCCACGGCCTGCTAGTTTTCGAACGTGTCCTAGCTCTCAATTATATAAACAATCTGGTAAAGTTTGGTAAAGATTGGATGAAAGATGAAGGCCCTATCATCTTAATGAGGCCAAATATAGAAATTTTACCTAAATCAAGGGCAATAACTCCGCTGTTAATGGTCCGGTCTAGCTGGTTTTCAAACTTGTCCGAGCTTTCATTGATATTAACAATCTGTGCAAGTTTGGTAAAGATCAAATAATAAATGAAGGTGCTAGAGTGTTCACAAGGCTTAATATGGCATTTTTTCAGCAAAACAAGGGCCTTAACTCCGTTGAAATTATTTCGATCTTGCCGGTTTTCGATCTTGTTCAAGCTTTCATTGATAAAAAGACACTGGCAAAGAAAAGTAAAGATCCGATTAATATTGAAGGCCCTAGAGTGTTCACAAGGCAGAAAATAGCATTTTTCAGAAAAAACAAGGGCCATAACTCCGGTGTTACTGATCTGATTTAGCTGGTTTTCGAACTTGTTTGAGCTTTCATTGATATTAACAATCTGTGGAAGTTTGGTAAAGATCAAATAATAAATGAAGGTGCTAGAGTGTTCACAAGGCAGAAAATGCCATTTTCAGAAAAACAAGGGCCTTAACTCCGGTGTTACTGACCCAATTCAGCCGATTTTCGAACTTGTCCAACCTATAATTGGTATTAACAATCTGTGCAAGTTTGGTAACGATCAATGGTAAAGATCAAATTATAAATGAAGGTGCTAGAGTGTTCACAAGGCTTAATATGGCATTTTTCAGCAAAACAAGGGCCATAACTCCGGTGAAATTATTCCGATCTGGCTGGTTTTCGAACTTGTCCAAGCTTTCATTGATATTAACAACCTGTTAAAGATTGGTAAAGATCGGATGAAAAATGAAGGCCCTATGGGGGTAACAAGACAAAAGTTAACGACGGACGACGGACGGCCGGCCGGCCGGCCGGACGGACGGACGACGGACAACTCGTCATCCCATAAGCTCTGCTGGCCTTCGGCCAGTAGAGCTAAAAACCACCAGGCAAGCTATCAATTGAACAACAAACACAATGACAACAGGACCAACTACAACTTAACAACAACAACAACAACCAGGCAAGACAGTGACAGGACAAGAACAACAAAACAAAAACAAAATGGTCAAATTCAATATAACGAACAACAAACAGGTAAGCAATCGATTAAACAACAAACACAATGACAACAGGATCACATTCAAACCTTTACAACAACAACAACAACCAGGCAATATAATGATTGGACAACAACAACAAAACAATGACAACAGGGACAAATTCACTATAAAGAACAACAACAAACAGGCAGGCTAATGATTGAACAACAAACACAATGACAACAGGACCTAATTTAACTTACCAACAACCTGGCAAGACAGAGATTGGACAACAACAACAAAATAATGACAACAGGGTCAAATTCAATATAAAGAATAACAACAACCAGGCAAGCTATCGATTGAACAACAAACACAATGACAACAGGACCACAATCAAACCTTTACTACAATAACAACATCCAGGCAATATAGTGACTGGACAACAATACAAAACAATGACAACAGGGTCAAATTCAAAATATAGAACAACAACAAACAGGCAAGCTATCGACTGAACAACAATCACAATGACAAGAGGACCACATTAAACTTAACATCAACAAACCGGCAAGATAATGATTGGATAAATACAACAAAACAATGACAACAGAGCAAATTCAATATAAAGAACAACAACAACCAGGCAAGCTATCGATTGAACAAACATAATCACAGGACCTTATTTACCTTAACACGGCGACCCGGCAAGATAGTGACCAGCCAAGAACAACAAAACAATAACAAAAGGGTCAAATTCAATATAACGAACAACAAACAGGTAAGCAATCGATTGAACAAACACAATGACGACAGGGTCAAATTCAAACCTTTACAACAACAACAACAATCAGGCAATACAGTGATTGGACAACAACAACAAAACAATGGCAACAGGGACAAATTCACTATAAAGAACAACAACAAACCGGCAGGCTAACGATTGAACAACAAAAACAATGACAACAGGACCTAATTTAACTTAAAAACAACCCGGCAAGACAGAGATTGCACAACAACAACAAAACAGTGTCAACAGGGTCAAATTGAATATAAAGAACAACAACAACCAGGCAAGCTATAGATTGAACAACAAACACAATGACAACAGGACCAACTTTAACTTAACAACAACAACAACAACCAGGCAAGACAGTGACCGGACAAGAACAACAAAACAATAACAAAAGGGTCAAATTCAATATAACGAACAACCGACAGGTAATCAATCAATTGAACTACAAACACAATGACAACAGGACCAAATTCAAACCTCTACTACAACAACAACAACCGGGCAATATAGTGATTGGACAACAACAACCATAAGATGACAACAGGGACAAATTCAATATAAAGAATAACAACAACAGCAACCAGGCAATATAGTAATTGAACAACAAACACAATGACAACAGGACCAAACTCATCAATTTTATAACAACAACCCGGCAAGATAGTGATTGGACAACAACAACAAAACAATGACAAAAGGGTCAAATTCAGAATATAGAACAACAACAACCAGGCAAGCTTTCGACTGAACAAAAAACACAATCAAAACAGGACAAAATTCAACAAGCCGGCACGATTATGATTGGATAAATACAACAAAACAATGACAACTGAGCAAATTCAATATAAAGAACAACAACCAGGCAAACTATCGATTGAACAACAAACACAATGACAACACGGTCAAATTAAAAATACCAAACAACAACAACCAGGAAAGCTATCGTTTGAACAACAAACACAATGACAAGAAGACAAAATTCAAGTTAACAACAACAACCGGGCGAAACTGGACAACAAAAAAAAAAAAAAAAACGGGCAAAACTGGACGACAACAAAAACACAATGACAACAGTCAAATTAAACATAAAGAACAACAACAATCAGCCAAGCCATAGATCGAACAACAAACACAATGACAACAGGACAAATTCAAACCTTTACAACAACAACAACAACAAAAACCAGGCAATATAGCGATTGGTCAACAACAACAAAACAATGACAACAAGGACAAATTCAATATAAACAATAACAACAAACAAGCAAACGGTCTTCTGAACTTCAAACACAGTGACAACAGGACCACACCCAAACCTTTCCAACAACAACCACCAGGTAATATAGTGATTGGACAACAACAACAAAACAATGACAACACAAACAAATTCAATATAAAGAATAACAACAACCAGGAAAATTGTCGACTGAAGTACAAGCACAATGACGACATTACCAAATGCAAACCTTTACTACAACAACAACCAGGCAATATAGTGAGTGTCCAACAACAACAAAACTGGTTCGTGCTAAAAAAGCCCTAAGCGTTTGGACGTCCGACGGTATAATTTTGCTGAAAGACATGTCTATGAATGTGTGCAGGATTAATTCTGTGTCTGACCTGAGCGCATATTAATGTAGCTGAAACTTTGTCGAACAGTATATCTGTGTGATCTATTGACCACCGAACATACCCTACTTGCTATAATGCACGAGTATTTCATGGTAATTATCGAGGTTGTTCTACATATTTGTTACTGATAAAGACTGCGTTGACACTACTATTGGCAAACATTTAATGATACGGTACATAATGATGATTGAAATGTCACGTTGAATATGATTATTAATGTACTGTATATCTACTGTATGCAGTTGCTCGAGGAAGAATGTTTTCCCTTGCATTTTGACGCTTGCGTCCCCCATAATATACAATTGCTCATTAATAGTATAAACATTATCTATGTATCGTTGCAATTCTACCTAAGCAAGTAAACGTTAAATCATCTATTTTTATTTCCAACAAATCTGTGCTAGTTAATTTCATAATCAAGAAAGCTGCAGAAATAGAATTTGCTACCAGTAAATAATTGATGTATCACATGCGTATATGCTATCTAGTAAGTATATACGGCCAGTTATGTGGATGCGTTTGATTGTATAATAATACTTTTGTATATATGCGTTTTTTGCATTAGTGAATGTGTGTGTAAATATATCTTAATACAATGTGTACGCACTGATTCTAAACTGGTATTAAACAACGCTACCTATTGTCTATACGCTCAATTCCAAATAAATAAGTGTACACTTGTTAACGCACCTATGCAAGTCACAGTGATATTACGTCAGCTTATGCTCCTTAACTTATTTCAAAATGAAACTAATAATTTTATTCGTGTAATCTTGCCTAAATGAAAGTTAAATAAAATATTCAGTATTTTATATATTAGATATTGGACACTTGAGTTACAGGTGATTGCCAAAATAAGCAAACATGATGCTGATATGGTCGTTTATTTAATAAGTATAATTGTGAATTACTGCTGCCTATGCTACAAACAACTGTATTGTATACGCTTGTTTATTCGTGCAGTAACCGTCTACTTAATCTGTTATTTTTAATCAATCCACCAACAGTTTAGTTTACTAATTTTTCAAACTCACATACCTCCTTTTTTCTTATTTTCGATTATAATGTATCATGCTTGGTATTTTGTTTTTTTATTTTTTTCTCATTTATTTTTTGGATACTTTGGACGTGTGACCCTGGCCCGTGGGAGGCGATCTGTGTGGCTGTGTCGTGGATGCCCTGCTCTTTTCATCTTAACAATTAAGTTTGACTGCATTCTGCAGGCAGAGTTGTTTCTATTGTTTTTACTAACAATTACTTAATGCATTTTAGAGCATATTCTGCCGTCATTCTGCCGTCTTTCCGATGTAACTACATGTTTGCAGCTTCCTTACATCTTCTTTTCATGTTTGCCCTCACGGGAACCCTGCCATATCTGTTCTCAATACTGCTGAACATTTATTATGTATCGAATTCAACCAAAGCGATAGTCCATCCATACAAACACATAACTGTTGGAACATTTTACTTAACAAACATACACTTTTCAACACAACTGATAAACATTATTTTAACAAGTACTCTGTTCACATGGGCAAGTGTACTACTGATGACATGTGGAGACATTCAGCCAAATCCTGGTCCCGAATCTTCGCCAAACACTTCACTAGTGTCTTCTTCATCCAATGACGATACATCCTCTATGTTTGACAACTTTAGCTTATCCCATAACTTGTCCCTAGTTCACTATAACGTACAGAGCATCTTACATAAGCTAGACATACTCAAGTCCGAACTTTATCAATTTGACATCCTTACATTCTCTGAAACTTGGCTTAACGAGTCTGTACATTGCGATGAATTAACATTTCCAACTTTCCATAATCCCGAACGAAAAGACCGTATTGGTGATAGTCACGGGGGTGTTTTACTCTATATAAAAGATACGATTCACTACACCCGTAGGCCTGATCTTGAGTTAAATATTCTTGAGTGCATCTGGGTGGAACTTGTTTTAAACCACAAACACATACTTATTGGAGTATTTTACAGACCACCCAACTCTGACTCCATACATACTACCATGATTGAAGATTCTATAAGTCTGGCAGTTGATACTGGCATTAAAGATATTATTGTAACTGGCGACCTTAATTTCAACATGTTAAATGTACAAACTTCCAGAAAAATATCAAATATGTGTCAACAATTTGGACTACACCAAACTATTAATGATCCCACACATTTTACTGAGAATTCTTCGTCCATAATTGATATATTACTTGTAAGTGATGTTAATAACTTAATCACTAGTGGTGTAGGCGAGCCCTTTTTAAACCAGGATATTAGGTTCCACTGTCCCATCTATGCCTTTTTCAAATTTAGGAAACCAAAATTTAGATCATATACAAGACGAATATGGAAATACGAACAAGGCGATTATGACTTACTTCGTGATAAAGTACGCACCTTCGAGTGGAATAGTTTAGCCAATGCTGATATAAATATTCATGCAAAAAGTACATCAGAGAAAATAATTTCCTTTAGTGAACAGTGTATTCCCAATAGAAATGTAAAAATAAACCCTACGAACCACCATGGATAAATAATGACATCAAACGTTTAATTAGAGCCAGGAAAAGAGCATACAAAAAATGGAAAAACTCTCAAACTAAAAGCAATTTTGAAAAGTTTAAGAAAATACGAAATCAAATAGTTAACAAGAGGGCCATGATGGCCCTATATCGCTCACCTGAGTAAATTTGAACCAATACAAGAGGGCCAAGATGGCCCTAAAGCGATCACTGTGACCCCCGCGGCGTGGCCAAGTTTGACACCAGGGTCACCATTTGAACAAACTTGGTAGAGGACCATAAGCTTATAGCAAATGCAAAATATTAAACCTCTGGCTCTTGCAGTTCCAGAGAAGAAGATTTTTTTTCAGTTTTTCCCTATACAAGCCTATGTAAAACTGTGACCCCCGGGGCGGGGACAAATTTAACCCCAGGGTCACCATTTGAACAAACTAAATATAGGACCATAAGCTGATGCTACATGTAATACATGAGAGCTCCGTGCCATGTGGTTCCAGAGAAGAAGATTTTTTAAGTTTTTCCGTATACAAGCCTATGTAAAACTGTGACCCCCGGGGCGGGGCCAAATGTGACCCCTGGGTCACCATTTGAACAAACTTGGTAGAGGACGACCATAAGCTTATAGCAAATGCAAAATATTAAACCTCTGGCTCTTGCAGTTTCAGAGAAGGAAGATTTTTTAAGTTTTTCCCTCTACATGTCTATGTAAAACATGTGAACCTTGGGGCGGGGCCAAATGTGACCCGAGGGTCACCATTTGAATAAACTTGGTAAAGGACCATAAGCTTATAGTAAATGCAAAATATCAAACCTCTGGCTCTTGTAGTTTCCGAGAAGAAGATTTTTAAAAAGAAATCCTATATAAGTCTATGTAAAACTGTGACCCCTGGGGCGGGGACAAATTTAACCTCAGGGTCACCATTTAAACAAACTTAGTAGAGGACCATAAGCTGATGCTACATGTAATACAAGAGACCTCTGTGGCTTGTGGTTTCAGAGAAGAAGATTTTTTAAAGTTTTTTCCTATATGTCTATATGAAAAACATGCAAAATCTCAAATACAAACTTTGGACCCCCGGGGCATGGCCATTTTTATCTCCGGGAACTTCATTTGAACAAACTTGATAGTCTAGGCGTAAGCGATCATTTTAAAAGAAAAACTGTTGAAATCTGTCCAGCGGTTCTTCAGAAGAAGATTTTTTAAGGTTTCGACCATATATGGTAATGGCGGCCATCTTGGATGTCGCGCTGACCTAATTTTAACAAATCTAAAAAGCATTCACCTAAGGATCATCCACGTGAAGTTTGGTCAAAATTGGCCAAGCGGTTTCCGAGGAGAAGTCGTTTGAAGCAAAAGTTAACGACGACGACGGACGACGACGGACGGACGACGGAAGGACGACGGACGAAGAGTGATCCCAGTAGCTCACCTTTGAGCCTTCGGCTCAGGTGAGCTAATAAAATACGTGAAGCAAAACAACATTATTACGACGCCCTCTCTAACAAGCTTAACACGTCTAATATTACGTCAAAAGACTGGTGGAAAACATTAAAAGCGTTCATAACCTCTTCCGAAAAACCATCCATTCCCCCGTTAAATGATAATGGCTCAATAATTTGTGATGACTTGGATAAAGCAAACCTATTAAACGATTTTTTTCAAAGCCAGTCAGAACTAAACGATGAAAACACCGAACTTCCTTCCCTGCAAACTGCTAACGATAGATTAAGACTCCAACCATTTACTCTTACCCCACAAGAAGTATATGAAGCCTTAAAATTACTAAAAATGGGTAAAGCGACCGGCCCAGACGAGATAAACAATCACGTTCTCCGCGAAGTAGCTTTAGAAATTGCTGTTCCCCTATGTAACTTATTTAATACATCTATTACAAAGGGAGTTATTCCTGAAGTATGGGAAGAAGCTTTTGTATGTGCGGTTTTCAAAAAAGGCGACCCTTCACTTGTCAATAACTATCGTCCTATATCCCTACTTAGTGTTATTGACAAAGTGTTTGAAAGACTCTTGTTTAAACACATCTTCAATTTTTTCCGTGATAATAACTTCTTGACTGCTTTCCAGTCAGGTTTTATTCCTGGAGATTCAGCAGTGAATCAACTTACTTACATATACAACGCCTTTTGTAAAGCAATCGACACCGGAAAAGAGGTGAGGGTTGTATTTTTCGATATTAGTAAAGCATTTGACCGTGTATGGCACAAAGGCTTACTTGCAAAATTAAAAGCCGCGGGCATAACTGGAAATCTCCTAATCCTACTATCTGACTACCTCAAGAATAGACGCCAAAGGGTTGTCATCCCTGGAACTAAATCAAAATGGAACAATATAAATGCGGGCGTCCCTCAAGGATCCATCTTAGGACCCCTTCTTTTTCTTGTTTATATTAATGACATTGTTGCTGATATCGCTTCAAACATACGCTTATTCGCCGATGATACTAGTCTTTATATTATTATAGAACATAATGTAATTGCAGAATCTGCCAATACACTAAACTCTGACATACAAAAACTTACCGAATGGTCTAACAAATGGCTTGTAACGTTTAATCCTACCAAAACGGAAGCATTACTTATTTCGCGTAAACGCAACAAACCAGTGCATCCACCACTTATGATGTTAGACCAACACATACAAGAAGTTACCTCCCATAAACATCTTGGTTTAATTGTGTCTAATGATTGTAGTTGGCACTCTCATATTGAATACATTCAATCAAAAGCATGGCCTAGAATAAACATAATGAGGAAGTTAAAACACCAGTTAGATAGGAAAGCACTTGAAACAATTTACATATCTTTTATAAGGCCACTTTTAGAATATGCTGACGTCACATGGGATAATTGTACAGCTTACGAAAAAAATGAGCTTGATAAAATACAAAACGAAGCTGCAAGAATAGCTACGGGTACAACTAAACTAGTGTCACTTCACAATTTAAATCAAGAGGTAGGCTGGGAATCTCTCGACTCTCGTAGGAAAAAACACAAACTCATCTTATACTATAAAATGATTAATGGTTTAACACCTCAGTACCTATCATTGTTAGTCCCAACACCAGTTCACGTTGCATCTAACTACAATTTACGAAATGCAAATGATTTTCAAACCATTAATTCAAGAACAAATCTTTACTTCGATTCATTCCTTCCTTCTGCTACTCGTGAGTGGAACAAACTTCCACCGGAGGCCAGAAATGCCGCTTCCATTGACTCTTTCAAACATTACTTACACCGTAACCGAGTACATACCCCATCATACTATTACAAAGGTTCTAGACGGGCACAACTTCTTCATACTCGTCTTCGCACTAAATGTAGCTCACTCAATCATGACCTGTACTCAAAAAATATTACGGATTCACCAACATGTCAATGTGGTAGCATCGAAAATACACACACTTCTTTTTGAACTGCCCTCTTTATGACAACATTCGTACTGAAATGTTGGATACATTAATACCACTTTGTAACGTCTCATTAAATATACTATTATACGGAGATCCGTCGCTCGCAATCCAAACAAACATAGCTATATTCGAAGCTGTGCACAGGTACATCATGTTGAGTAAACGGTTTTAATTGTATTTTCAAACAAAAATTGAACTAGGAAGCTGCCTACTGCTATCTTATTTATTTGAACAGGGGAAGGCTATACGCGATTTGTGTTGCATACGCTCGCCCCACCCCACTGTCACCGTCCTGTGTATCCCAAACGTTTTCACTATTTTTTCCCCCTTAAATATATAAAATTCCTCATTTATTTTCTAATAATAATATATCATGTTTAATGTTTGAATCTAAATTACCTTAGCTTCATTTTCTTTTTTTTTGCCTTAGCATTTTCTTTTTGCTGAACGTTTATCTGTTGTCTTTGTTATTTTTTGCTACAATTGTAATGTTTTGGATGAAGTTCACAGCTCTAATAATTGTAAATATAACCGTCATTGTTATTTATTGCAAACAATCTTTCCTAGGAGAAGAATTCTATAAGCAGTTTGCTTTCATTCTAATCCTTTAATATAATTGTACAATGTATATATGAAATGTTGTAAACCATTGAAAAAATAAAATACGTTTAAACCAACAACAAAACAATGACAACAGGGACAAATTGAATATAAAGAACAACAACCAGGCAAGCTATTAATTGAACAACAAACACAATGACAACAGGACCAAATTCAAAACTTAACAACTACAACCCGGCCGGATAGTGATTGGACAACAAGAACAAAACAATAATAAAATGTTAATTTCAATATAATGAACAACAACCAGGCAAGCAATTGATTGAACAACAAACACAATGACAACAGGACCAAATTCGAACCTCTACTACAACAACAACCAGGCAATATAGTGACTGGACAACAGCAACAAAACAATGACAGCAGAGACAAATTCAATATAAAGAATAACAACAACCAGGCAGGCTAACGATTGAAACAAACAACAGGACAACAGGACCTAATTTAACTTAACAACCTGGCAAGACAGAGATTGCACAACAACAACAAAACAATGAAAACAGGGTCAAATTCAATATAACGAACAACAAACAGGTAAGCAATTGACTGAACAACAAACACAATGACAGCAGGACAAATTCAAACCTTTAAAACAACAACAACAACAACCAGGCAATATAGTAATTGAACAACAAACACAATGACAAGAGACCAAATTAAACTTAACAACTACCCGGCACGATAGTGATTGGACAACAACAACAAAACAATGACAACAGGGTCAAATTCAATATAAAGAACAACAACAAACAGGCAGACTAACGATTAAAGAACAAACACAATGACAACAGGGACCTTATTTAATTAAATAACAAACCGGCAAGACAGAGATTGCACAACAACAACAAAACAATGACAACAGGGTCAAATTCAATACAAAGAACAACAACAACCAGGGAAGCTATCGATTGAACAACAAACACAATGACAAAAGCACCAAATTCAAACCTTTCCAACAACAACAACCAGGTAATATAGTGATTGCACAACAACAAGAGGGCCCTGAATCGCTCACCTGAGTTCAGTGCAGGTATTGTGCTAAGGCTAGCTAGGAATTGTAACCCAAGAGGAACTCAACTAGGGCCTTATTGTTGGATGGACGGGATTTATCGCTAGACAATTTTTTTATTGAAGACACTTACCAAGCAATTACTGGTACCAGGGGCACAATTAGAACTAATTCTTGTTACAGGTCCACTAGATGGTACTACATACCAAATATGAAAGCTATAGGCCTTGTTTGTGACATAGATATGTTTGAAGTATTGCTTACATAACTGTATGTTAATATGTGACCCCCAGGGTAATGCTCCCGATGAACAGGGCAGAATTGTCACAGGTCCATCACATGCTGCAAAGCTAGTTTTTGAAAAGATTGTTCAAGTTTACTCCATCCGGTACCGTGCTCTGGTGAGCTGAATAGGGGCAATATCTAGAAGAATTTAATGCAAAGAGGTATTTGTTGATGGTTTGGGAAACATGGGAGGGAGGTGGGTAGAGAGAGAGGTAGAGAGAGGGGGAGAGAGAGAGAGATATGGAAATTTTGATGCACTTCTATCAACACATTAATTCCAAATGTTAAGAAAAAAATAAAAGAACATAAACAACAAAAGAAATTAGGAACAAGTCGGATCAGGGCAAAATTGTGGCCTCTGGAGTGCCCACAAGCAAATTCCAATATTGACCTAGTGACATAGTTTTTTGATCCCATGTGACCCATTTTGAAACTTGATCAAGATATAATTCAGATAAACAATCTGAGAAATTTCATCAAGATCTGGTCAAAAATATGGCGTCTAGAGTGTACACAAGGTTTTTCAAGTATTTGACCTAGTGACCTAGTTTTTGACCCCATGGGACCCATTTTCGAACGTGACCAAAATATAATTAAGACAACATTTCGACAAAGTTTCATCAAGATCGGGTCAGAAATATGGCCTCTAGAGTATACACAAGGTTTTCCAAGTATTTGACCTAGTGACCTTGTTTTTGACCCTGTGTGACCCATTTTCGAACTTGATCAAGATATAATTAAGACAAACATTCTGACAAAGTTGCATCAAGCTCGGGTCAAAAATATGGCCTCTAGAGTGTACACAAGATTTTTTCAATATTTGACCTAGTGACCTAGTTTTTAACTTCATGTGACCCATTTCCGAACTTCATCAAGATATAATTAAGACAAACAATTTGAAAAAGTTTCATCAAGATTGGGTAACAAATATGACTTCTAGAATGACACAAGTTTTTTCAAGTATTTGACCTAGTGACCTAGTTTTTGACCCCACATGACCCATTTTTGAACTTGACCGGGATTTCATTGAGACAAACATTCTGACAAAGTTTCATGATGATTGCATCAGAAATGTGGCCTCTAGAGTGTACACAAGCAAAAGTTGACTAACGCACGGACGGACGACGGACACCTCGGTATCACAAAAGCCCACCATGAGCACTTCGTGCTCAGGTGAGCTAACAAAACAATGACAACAGAAACATATTCAATATAAAGAATAACAACAACCAGGAACATTGTTGACTGAACTACAAACACAATGACAACAGGACCAAATTTAAACCTTTACTACAACAACAACCAGGCAATATAGTGATTGTCCAACAACAACAAAACAATGACAACAGGGACCAATTCAATATAAAGAATAACAACCAGGCAAGCTATTAATTGAACTACAAACACATCGACAACAGGACCAAATTCAAAACTTAACAACCTGGCCAGATAGTGATTGAACAACAAGAACAAAACAATAACAAGCAAGGTTTTACGCAAGCGTAAAATAGCTGCCGAGAGACGAGAAGTTAATATAATAATATATCAAATCACGGGTGTTAAAATAATTTTGAAAAAAATATATGTTGTCAGGGAGACATAAACACGTCACGAACGTTTTTTCTTACATTATTCCCGATTTTTACCATCAGTTCTTCCTAACAAGCATTTTAAATCTACGTGGGCGACCTCGCTTCTTTCTGTTCAAAAACCTTGACATGCCTGGTACATATTGATTACAACGACGTGCTAGAAGTACACATCGCCACAGAAATACAATTGTTAACGTGTGCGTTAGAGTGTACATTACAACACATATCAACTGTTCACTGTTACCATGTGTAATTATAAGACTGCGTTATCAAAGTGAAAAATGTAAAGGAATAATATAAACCAATAAAAATTAAAAAAAAAAAAAAAAAAAAAAAAAAAAAAGGGAATCAAGCTGGCTTGAACGCTACCTTCTTGGGCACTAACGCGGCGCCTCGACCAACTGCACTACTCAAACTTCTGAATGTTTTGTCGCTAATATACATATAATAGTAATGATTACATGACAATCGTGAACGCTCTGCCTAACCCGTCATTTTTCGGGATCCCGCAAAGGAGTGTACGAGATGTTGCGAATCGATTACATGCTACATTTCAGTAGACTGGTTTACGAAAATGTCATTTCAGCAAGTGAAATGGTAACCTTTCAACATTACAAAATATGTGTTTATACCATTCAAGTTTTTCAGACGACTTCTCTAGGAATTCAAGTTGTAAAGCATGGGTATTGCCACTTACATGAGTCAGTCTGTTAACCATACCCACATTTAAAAGTCATATAAAGGCAGCTGACTAAAAGGGTTCATTTCAATATAATGAACAACAACCAGGCAGGCAATTGATTGAATAACAAACACAATGACAACAGGATCAACTTTAACTTAACAACAACAACAACCAGGCAAGACAGTGATTGGACAAAAACAACAAAACAATGACAACAGGGTCAATTTCAAAATATAGAACAACAACAACCAGGCAAGCTTTCGACTGAACAAAAAACACAATCAAAACAGGACAAAATTCGACAAGCCGGCACGATTATGATTGGATAAATACAACAAAACAATGACAACTGAGCAAATTCAATATAAAGAACAACAACCAGGCAAACTATCGATTGAACAACAAACACAATGACAACAGGACCAAATTCATTAATTTTACAACAACCCGGCCATATAGTGATTGGACAACAAGAACAAAACAATAATAAAAGGGTCAAATTCAATATAATGAACAACAACTAGGCAACCAATCGATTGAACAACAAACACAATGACAACAGCACCAAATTTAAAACTTTACAACAACAACACGGCAAGATAGTGATTCGACAACAACAACAAAATAATCACAACATGGTCAAATCCAAACAAAAGAACAACAACAACCAGACAAGCTATCGACTGTACAACAAACACAATGACAACAGGATCTAATTTAACTTATCAATAACAACAACCTGGCAGGACATTGGACTACATGAAACAATGACAAAATGGTCAAATTCAACTTCCAAAACAGCAACAACCAGACACATTATCGACCGAGCAACAAACTCAATGACAAGAGAACCTAAATTAACTTAAAAACAACAACAACCCAGCAAGTTAGTGATTGGACAACAACAAAACAATGACTGCAGGGTCAAATTCAATATAAAGAACAACAACAAACAGGCAAGCAAATGATTGAACAACAAACACAATGACAATAGGACCTAATTTCACTTAACAACAACCCGGCACGACAGAGATAAGACAACAAAAGAACAATGACAACAGGGTCAAATTCAATATAATGAACAACAACCAGGCAAGCTATCGATTGAACAACAAATACAATGACAACAGGACCAACTTTAAAACTTTACAACAACAACAACAACCAGAAAAGACAGTGACAGGACAAGAACAAAACAAAAACAAAATGGTCAAATTCAATATAATAAACAACAAACAGGTAAGCAATCGATTAAACAACAACCACAATGACAACAGGATCACATTCAAACCTTTACAACAACAACAACCAGGTAATATACTGATTGGAAAACAACAAAACAATGACAACAGGGTCAAATTCAATATAAAGAACAACAACAAACAGGCAGGCTAATGATTGAACAACAAACACAATGACAACAAGACCAAATTTAACTAAAAACCCGGCAAGACAGCGATTGGACAACAACAACAACAAAACAATGACAACAGGGTCAAATTCAATATAAAGAACAACAACAACCAGGCAAGCTATCAATTGAATAACAAACATAATGACAACAGGACCAACTTTAACAACAACCAGGCAAGACAGTGACCGGTCAAGAACAACAAAACAATGATAACAGGGTCAAATTCAATATAAAGAATAACAACAACCAGGTAAGCTATCGATTGAACAACAAACCCAATGACAACAGGACCACATTTAAACCTTACTACAACAACAACATCCAGGCAATATAGTGATTGGACAACAAACCTTTACTAAAAGAACAACAACTAAGCAATATAGTGATTGTACAACAACAAAACAATGATAACAGGGACAAATTCACTATATAGAACAACAACAAACAGGCAGAATTACGATTGAACAACAAACACAATCACAACAGGACCAAGTTTCACTTAACAATAACAATCAAGAAAGACAGTGATCGGACAAGAACAACACAAGAAATCCGTGGATTCACATGTCTCGCCTAATGGGGGCTGGACGTAAAAATAAAAACGTCAATGGTGCTTAAATGAAAGTTTATAAATATTTTAGTAACTAAAAACAACGGAGTTTGCCGTTTGCTTTTGCTGAGATGACATCTAAGCGCATTTGTTTAAAAACAAAATGTCATGCTATTTAAAACAAAAAGCCATTCTATTAACAAGAGGTCAATGACCCTGAAGCTCTACTGATTGATTTTGATTTCAGGAAGTAGTCGCTACAGACTTGTTTTTTGAAAATCTATTTTTAACCGTGATGGCCATCTTGAATTTCCGGCCGACCTGAAATTTTGTTAGGATCAATTAGACATCAAGAGCAACATTCCTGTGAAGTTTCATGAAAATCCGTCAAGGATTTTCAGAGGAGTAGTCGCTACAAGTTTTCATTATATAACTATGTAAACAAAGATGGCCGCTGGCAGCCATGTTTAACGTCAAATCAAAACGATTTTCGACAAGGACCAACATCATGTCATACTTATCATTTTAGAAAAAGTCCCATATCAATATCTCTTATTGTTTTGAAGAAGTAGTCGCTACTAACTTATTTATTTTAAATCTATTTTTAGCTGTGGCGGCCATCTTGAATTTCTGGCCGACCTGAACTTTTTCTAGGATCAACTAGACATCAAAAGCAACATTCCTGTGAAGTTTCATGAACCTCCGTCAAGTGTAGTTTCAGAGGAGTAGTCGCTACAAGTTTTTACTATATAACTCTATGTAACAAAGATGGCCACTGGCAGCCATGTTTAACGTCGAATCAAAATAATGTTTGACTAGGATCAACATCATGTCATGCTGATCATTTTAGAAAAAGTCCCATATCAATATCACTTATAGTTTTCAAGAAGTAGTCGCAACAAACTTATTTTTTAAAAATCTATTTTTAGCTGTAGCGGCCATCTTGAATTTCTGGCCGACCTGAAATTTTGCTAGAATCAATTAGACATCAACAGCAACATTCCTGTAAAGTTTCATGAAAATCCGCCAAGTAGTTTCAGAGAAGTAGGCGCTTCAAGTTTTTACTATATAACTCTATGTAAACAAAGATGGCCACTGGCAGCCATGTTTAACGTCGAATCAAAACGATTTTTGACAAGGACCAACATCATGTCATGCTGATCATTATAGAAAAAGTCCCATATCAATATCACTTATAGTTTTCAAGAAGTAGTTGCTACAAACTTGTATTTTAAAATTCTATTTTTAGCTTTGGCGGCCATCTTGGATTTCACATCAACATGAATTTTTGCTAGGATCAACTAGACTTCATGGGCAACATTTCTGTAAAGTTTCATGAATATCCATCCAGTAGTTTCAGAGGAGTAGTCGCTACAAATAAAAGTTAACGAACAGACAGACAGACGGACAGACGGACGGACGACGGACGCCGCACCATGGCATAAGCTCCGCTGATCTCTGATCAGTTGAGCTAAAAATGGGTTGGGGGTTATATTAACATTCTTAACAAATATGGTAAAGATCAGATAAAACATGAAGTAACTACTGATTTAACAAAGGAAAATACAATATAGCATTTTTCAACAAATCAAGGGCCATAACCTGTCGTTTCTAACAATATCTAGCTGGTTTTCGAACTTGTCCAAGATTTTATTGATATTCCACGCTTTGCACAACTATACATCATACTGAGGCTTCCTGCCAAATTTTGTAGAAATCCAACAAGCCGTTTAGGAGGAGTAGCGCCGACAAGAAATTTAAAGTAAAAATGTCAAAGTGCCATAACATAGCGAACTGGAACAAAAGCGCAATTTGCACAACTAGACATCTAACCGATGCTTCCTGCCAAGTTTCGTCGAAATCCAACAAGGCGTTTAGGAAGAGTAGCGCCGACAAGAATTTTAAAAGTAAAAATGTCAAGGGTCCGTAACTTCAACAAAAATCAACGAATCGGAAAAAAACGCAATAGGCACAACTAGAAATCATAGCAATGCTTCCTGCTAACATGGCGTTAACACCAAAAATAATGAAATCAAAAAATCAAAAAAAAAAAAAACAATCAAATAAACAAAAACATAAACAAAAAAAATAATAATAAAAAAAAAAAAAAAAAATTATAACAAAAATAATAAAAAAAAAATTGAAAAAAAAAAAAAAAATAATAATAAAAAAAAAATACACTTATAATAATAAAAAAAAAAGGCAAACCATCTGGTAAAGTTTGGTAAAGATCAGATGAAAAATGATAGCCCTATATCGTATTAACGAGGCAAAATATACATAACTCCGCTGTTACTGGCCTGGCTGGTTTTCGAACTTGTCCGAGCTTTCATTGATATTAACAATCTGGTAAAGTTTGGTAAAGATCGGATGTAAATGGACAGTAGAGCTAAAAATCATCAACTCTAAAAAGTAGGTCAATGTCATAGATGAAATCCATGCATCCAAAAAGATGCACTACCCAAGACGCAACTATGTCAAAATAGAATATGTTTTCTTCCAAAGATTAAGCTATAAGGTAGGTTTAAAACATCTAGTGCATTATTATGAATTATAGTTTTGCTTGGAGGGTCAAGGTCACTTCCACATTTGCCTTGTCACATTGCTATGTACCACTCAAGATACAGCTATAAGGAAAGTTTTAAAGGTGTAGTGCATACAGTTTGTGAAAAAGTGACCTAAACGCAAAAGTTGAACCTAAAAATTATTAAGTTATCTGCCCTTTGCTTGGAGGGTCAAGGTCACTTCCACATTTGCTTTGTCACGTTGCGATGTACCACCCAAGATACAACTATAAGAAAAGTTTGAAAGGTCTAGTGCATACAGTTTGTAAAAAAGTGACATAAATGCCAAAGTTAACGGTAAAAATTATAAGGTTATCTGCCCTTGCTTGGAGGTCAAGGTCACTTCCACATTTGCTTTGTCACGTTGCGATGTACCACTCAAGATACAATATAAGCAAAATTCTAAAGGTCTAGTGCATACAGTTTGTGAAAAAGTGACTTAAAGGCAAAAGTTGAACCTAAACATTATTAAGTTATCTGCCCTTTGATTGGAGGGTCAAGGTCACTTCCACATTTGCTTTGTCACGTTGCCAGGAAACTACCCAAGATACAACTATAAGCAAAGTTTGAAAGGTCTAGTGCATACAGTTTGTGAAAAAGTGACCTAAACGCAAAAATTGAACCTAAAAATTAGTAAGTTATCTTCCATTTGGTTGGAGGATCAAGGTCACTTCCACCTTTGCTTTGTCACGTTGCCAGGTACCACCCAAGATACAACTATAAGCAAAGTTTCAAAGGTCTAGTGCATACAGTTTGTGAGAAAATGACCTAAACGCAAAACTTGGATGTTGACGCCGCCGCCGCTGCCGCCCGAAAAGCAACACCTATGTCTTTTTTTCTTCGAAAAGGCGAGACAAAAACAATAACAAAAGGGCCAAATTCAATTATCGAACGACAAACAGGTAGGCAATCGATTGAACAACAAACACAATGACAACAGAGCAAATGCAATATAAAGAACAACAACAAACAGGCAGGCTAACGATTGAACAACAAACACAATTACACCAGGACCAAGTTTCACTTAACAACAACAACAACAAGCAAGACAGTGATCGGACAAGAACAACAAAACAATAACAAAAGGGCCAAATTCAATATATCAAACGACAAACAGGTAAGCAATCGACAACAAACACAATGACAACAGGACTAAATTTAAACCTTTACAACAACAACCAGGCAATATAGTGATTGGACAACAACAACAAACAATGACAACAGGAACATATTCAATATAAAGAATAACAACAACCAGGCAAACTGTTGACTGAAATACAAACACAATGACAACAGGACAACATTCAACCTCTACTACAACAACAACAACCAGGCAATATAGTGATAGGACAACAACAACCAAACAATGACAACAGGGACAAATTCAATATAAAGAAGAACAACAACCAGGCAAGCTATTAATTGAACAACAAACACAATGACAACCGAACCAAATTCAAAACTTAACAACAGCAACAACCCGGCCAGATAGTGATTGGACAACAAGAACAAAACAATAACAAGAGGCCCAAGAGGGCATGTGGACGCTCTACTGGCTAACTTGGCTCTTATAACATCAATGAAGCGAGTGACTGCCATTTATGTTTTATTGGAAGTTTCGGGCAAAAAACAGCTTTTTGACTTAATCAAGGGCCATAACTAAAGAATCTGGTAAAGCTTGGTAAAGATCAGATGAAAAATAAAGGCCCTACCGTTTTAACGAGGCAAAATATAGCATGTTTAACTAAATCAACAGCCATGACTTCTCTGTTACTGGTCCGACTGGTCTAACATAGCTAAAAAAAAGAAAAAAGAAAAAAATTAATGAAAAAAAAAAATTAAAAAAAATTAATGAAAAAAACAATTAAAATTAAAAAAAAGAAAAAAGAAAGAAAAAAATCAAAATAAAAAAAAAAAAAAAAATTATGAAAAATATAAAAAATTTAAAAAATGAAAAAAATGAATGGAAAAAAAAAATTCAATAAATTTTAAAAAAAAAGCAGAAAAAAAAATAAAAAATAAATAAATAAAAATAAATAAAAATAAAAGCCATAAAATCTGCTAAAGTTTGACTAAGATCAGATGCAAAATGATACATGAGAGCTCTGTGCAATGCGGTTCCAGAGAAAACGATTTTTTTCCAGTTTTTGCCTATACAAGCCTAAGTAAAACTGTGACCCCCCAGGGTGGGGCCAAATGTGACAAATGGGTTACCATTTGAACAAACTTGGTAGAAGACCATGAGCTTATAGCAAATGCAAAATATTAAACCCCTGGCGCTTGCAGTTTCAGAGAAGATTTTTAAAGTTTTTCCCTATACATGTCTATGTAAAACATGTGACCCTTGGGGCGGGGTCAAATGTGACCCGAGGGTCATCATTTGAACAAACTTGATAAAGGACCATAAGCTTATAGAAAATGCAAAATATTAAACCTCTGGCTCTAACAGTTCCAGAGAAGATTTTTTCAGTTTTTCCCTACACAAGCATTTATGTAAAACTGTGACCCCCGGGGCGGGGCCAGATGTGACCCCAGGGTCACCATTTGAACAAAATTGGTAGAGGACCATAAGCTTATAGCAAACGCAAAATATTAAATCTCTGGCTCTTGCAGTTTCGGAGAAGATTTTTAAAAAAAAAATCCTATATCAGTCTATGTAAAACTGTGACCCCTGGGGCGGGGACAAATTTGACCCCAGGGTCATCATTTGAACAAACTTAGTAGAGGACCATAAGCTGATGCTACATATAATACATGAGAGCTCTGTACCATGTGGTTCCAGAGAAGAAGATTTTTTTCAGTTTTTCCCTATACAAGCCTATGTAAAACTGTGACCCCCGGGGTGGGGCCAAATGTGACCCCTGGGTCACTGTTTGAACAAACTTGGTAGAGGACCACAGGCTTATAGCAAATGCAAAATATTAAACCTCTGGCTCTTGCAGTTTCAGAGAAGAAGATTTTTAAGTTTTTCCCTATACATGTCTATGTAAAACATGTGACCCTTGGGGCGGGGCCAAATGTGACCCGAGGGTCACCATTTGAATAAACTTGGTAAAGGACCATAAGCTTATAGTAAATGCAAAATATCAAACCTCTGGCTGTTGTAGTTTCCGAGAAGAAGATTTTTTAAAAAAAAATCCTATATCAGTCTATGTAAGATTGTGACCCCTGGGGCGGGGACAAATTGGACCCCAGGGTCACCATTTGAACAAACTTAGTAGAGGACCATAAGCTGATGCTACATGTAATACATGAGAGCTCTGTGCCTTGTGGTTTCAGAGAAGAAGATTTTTTAAAGTTTTTTCCTATATGAAAAACATGCAAAACCTCAATATACAAACTTTGGACCCCCGGCGCACAGCCATTTTTGACCCCGGGGACTTTATTTGAACAAATTTGATAGTCTAGGCGTTGGCGATCTTTTTAAAAGAAAAACTGTTGAAATCTGTCCAGCGGTTCTGGAGAAGATTTTTTTAAGGTTTCGACTATATATGGTATTGGCAGCCAATTTGGATGTAGTGCTGATCTAATTTTAACAAATCTAAAAAGCATTCATCTAAGGATCATCCATGTGAAGTTTGGTCAAAATTACCCAAGCGCTTTCTGAGGAGAAGTCGTTTGAAGAAAAGTTAACGGACGACGGACGGACGGACGACGGACGACGGAAGACGGACTTCACACCATCCCATAAGCTCTGCTGGCCCTTGGCCAGTAGAGCTAATAAAACGGTCAATTTCAATATAATGAACAACAACCAGGCAAGCAATTGATTGAACAACAAACACAATGACAACAGGACCAAATTCATCAATTGTATAACACCATCTCGACAAGATAGCGATTGGACAACAACAAAACAATGAGAACAGGGTCAAATTCAAAGTAAAGAACAACAACAAAAAGGGACCTAATTTAATTAAACAACAAACCGGCAAAACAGAGATTGCAAAACAACAACAAAACAATGACAACAGGATCAAATTCAATACAAAGAAAAACAACAACCAGGAAAGCTATCGATTGAATAACAAACAGAATGACAACAGGACAATTTTTAATTTAACAACAATTACAACCAGGCAAGACAGTGATTGGACAAAAACAACAAAACAATGACAACAGGGTCAAATTCAAAATATAGAATAACAACAACCAGGCAAGCTTTCGACTGAACAAAAAACACAATGACAACAGAACAAAATTCAACAACCCGGCAAGATAATGATTGGATACATACAACAAAACAATGACAACAAAGCAAATTCAATATAAAGAACAACAACCAGGCAAACTATTGATTGAACAACAAACACAATGACAACAGGACCAAATTCATCAATTTTACAACAACCCGGCAAGATAGTGATTCGACAACAAGAACAAAACAATAATAAAAGGGTCAAATTCAATATATTGAACAATAACTAGGCAACCAATCGATTGAACAACAAACACAATGACAACAGCATCAAATTTAAAACTTTACAACAACAACCCGGCAAGATAGTGATTGGACCACAACAACTAAACAATCACAAGAGGTCAAATTCAAAAAAAAGAACAACAACTACCAGGCAAGCTATCGACTGTACAACAAACACAATGACAACAGGACCTAATTTAACTTAACAATAACAACAACCTGGCAAGACAGTGATTGGACTACAACAAAACAATGACAAAATGGTCAAATTCAACTTCAAAAGCAACAACAACCAGACACATTATCGATTGAGCAACAAACTCAATGACAAGAGGACCTAATTTAACTTAAAAACAACAACAACCCAGCAAGTTAGTGATTGGAGAACAACAAAACAATGACTGCAGGGTCAAATTCAACTTCGAAAAACTGGTCTATAAACTTCGAAAGTTAAAGGGGTCTGACGGGTTTCCTGACCGCTTTACAAATTTAATCAGGAAGTTTGTCAGAAAAGGATATAACCCTTTGGTTTTACAGCGCACTGCATGTTTAGTGATTGACCCCTCTACAGTCAGTCATTATGCTTCACTTTTCACTTGTTTGATGACTGGACTACCTCTTGGGACTCTATGATTGTACCTACTGAAACCCCAACTAAGGGAAGTGGGTGCATGAGCTTTCGTCCCTCGGGTTTTCTAGTCGTACCCTAGATTGGTTTTCTCTTTAGCTGCAACTACTATGGTTGTTCAGTACGATTCTGGATACATCCTGAGATGTTTATAATTTTGTATGTATATCTTTATTTAGTTTTTCTGGATACCGACATTATTGTTAGAGATTTCCTTTTGATGGGTTGTAGTTTTGTTTACACTGTCTTGTATATTTGGGCGCTGAAGACAGGATAATAGCGAGGATTGTGCGCATATAAAATCGATTCAAGCTAACCAGTAGGCCTTATTGCCTACTGACCGTTCCAAGTCGGTAACCCTGTCTTCACCACTCTTTCTGTTGTTTTTTGTCTCTTTCATTGTAGTTTCAAGTCCTTGTTTGAAGTACAGTGCGGACCTACGATGCCATTGCGTTCGGACGCTGTAGTTTCTATAGGACCCTATATATCATTTTTCAAAAACAACAACAACCAGACACATTATCGATTGAGCGACAAACACAATGACAACAGGACCTAATTTAACTTAACAACAACCCGGCAAGCCAGAGATTAGACAACAACAACAGAAAAATGATAAAAGGGTCAAATTCAATATTATGAACAACAACAACCAGGCAAGCTATCGATTGAACAACAAATACAATGACAACAGGACCAACTTTAAAACTTTACAACAACCCGACAAGATAGTGCTTGGACAAAAACAACAAAAACAATGACAACAGGGTCAAATTCAAAATATAGAACAACAACAACCAGGCAAGCTATCGATTGAACAACAAACACAATGACAAGAAGACAACATTCAAGTTAACAACAACAACCCGGCAAGATTTGACGACAACAAAAAACATGAGGTCAATGACCTTGAAGCTCTACTGATAGATTTTGGTAGATCAGCATTCCTGTGAAGTTTCATAAAAATCTGTCAAGTAGTTTCAGAGGAGTAGACTGGCAGCCATATTTAATGTCGAATCAAAATAATTTTTGAAATAAGATCAACATCTTGTCATGCTGATCATTTCACGGCCGTTCTGAAATTGTACTAGGATCAACTAGACCTAGATATCAAGAGGAACATTCCTGTGAAGTTTCATGAAAATCTGTCAAGTACATTCAGAGGAGTAGTCGCTACAAATTTTTACTATACAAACTCTATGTTAACAAAGATGGCCACTGGCAGCCATGTTTAACGTCGAATCAAAATAATGTTCCACTAAGATCAACATCATGTCATGCTGATCATTTTAGAAAAAGTCCCATATCAATATCACTTACAGTTTTATAGAAGTAGTCGCTACAAACCTTTTTTTAAAAATCTGTTTTTAGCCTTGGCGCCCATCTTGAATTTCCGGCCGACCTAAAAAAAATCTAGGATCAATTAGACATTAAGAGCAATATTCCTGTAACGTTTCATAAAAATTTGTCAAGTAGTTTTCAGAGGAGTAGTCGCTACAAGTGTTTACTATATAAATCTATGTAAACAAAGATGGCCACTAGCGGCCATGTTTAAAGTCGCATCGAAATAAATTTCGACAAGGATCAACATCATGTCATGCTGATCATTTTAGAAAATGTCCCATATCAATATCACTTACAGTTTTCAAGGAGTAGTCGCTACAAATTTATTTATTTCAAATCTATTTTAGCCGTGGCGGCCATCTCGAATTTCCTGCCAGCCTGAATTTTTTCTACAAATAACAAGACATCAAAAGCAAATTCATGAACATCAGTCAAGTAGTTTCAGAGGAGTAGTCGCTACAAGTTCTTACTATATAACCCTATGTAAACAAAATGGCCACTGGCAGCCATGTTTAACGTCGAATCAAAATAATGTTTGACTAGGATCAACATCATGTCATGCTGATCATTTTAGAAAAAGTCCCATATCAATATCACTTATAGTTTTCAAGAAGTAATCGCAACAAACTTATTTTTTAAAAATCTATTTTTAGCTGTAGAGGCCATCTTGAATTTCTGGCCGACCTGAAATTTTGCTAGGATGAATTAGACATCAACAGCAACATTCCTGTAAAGTTTCATGAAAATCCGCAAAGAAGTTTCAGAGGAGTAGACGCTTCAAGTTTTTACTATATAACTCTATGTAAACAAAGATGGCCACTGGCAGCCATGTTTAACGTCGAATCAAAACGATTTTTGACAAGGACCAACATCACGTCATGCTGATCATTATAGAAAAAGTCCCATATCAATATCACTTATAGTTTTCAAGAAGTAGTCGCTACAAACTTGTATTTTAAAACTCTATTTTTAGCTTTGGCGGCCATCTTGGATTTCACATCAACATGAATTTTTGCTAGGATCAACTAGACTTTATGGGCAACATTTCTGTAAAGTTTCATGAATATCCATTCAGTAGTTTCAGAGGAGTAGTCGCTACAAATAAAAGTTAACGGACAGAAAGACAGACGGACAGACGACGGACGCCGCACCATGGCATAAGCTCCGCTGATCTCTGATCAGTTGAGCTAAAAATGGGTTGGGGGTTATATTAACATTCTAAACAAATATGGTAAAGATCAGATAAAACATGAAGTAACTACTGATTTAACAAAGGAAAATACAATATAGCATTTTTCAACAAATCAAGGGCCATAACCTGTCGTTTCTAACAATATCTAGCTGGTTTTCAAACTTGTCCAAGATTTTATTGATATTCCACGCTTTGCACAACTATACATCATACTGAGGCTTCCTGCCAAATTTTGTAGAAATCCAACAAGCCGTTTAGGAGGAGTAGCGCCGACAAGAAATTTAAAGTAAAAATGTCAAAGTGCCATAACCTAGCGAACTGGAACAAAAGCGCAATTTGCACAACTAGACATCTAACCGATGCTTCCTGCCAAGTTTCGTCGAAATCCAACAAGGCGTTTAGGAGGAGTAGCGCCGACAAGAATTTTAAAAGTAAAAATGTCGAGGGGCCGTAACTTCAACAAAAATCAACGAATCGGAAAAAACCGCAATAGGCACAACTAGAAATCATAGCAATGCTTCCTGCTAACATGGCGTTAACACCAAAAATAATGAAATCAAAAAATCAAAAAAAAAAAAAATCAATCAAATAAACAAAAACAAAAAAAATAAAAAAATAAAAAAAAATAAAAAATCATAATAAAAATAATAAAAAAAAAAAAATTAAAAAAATTAAAATAATAATAATAAAAAAAAAATACATTTATAATTAAAACAAAAAAAGGCAAACCATCTGGTAAAGTTTGGTAAAGATCAGATGAAAAATGATAGCCCTATATCGTATTAACGAGGAAAAATATACATAACTCCGCTGTTACTGGCCTGGCTGGTTTTCGAACTTATCCGAGCTTTCATTGATATTAACAATCTGGTAAAGTTTGGTAAAGATCGGATGTAAATGGACAGTAGAGCTAAAAATCATCAACTCTAAAAAGTAGGTCAAGGTCATAGATGAAATCCATGCATCCAAAAAGATGCACTACCCAAGACGCAACTATGTCAAAATAGAATATGTTTTCTTCCAAAGATTAAGCTATAAGGTAGGTTTAAAACATCTAGTGCATTATTATGAATTATAGTTCATGAGAAAGTGATGTAACTATAACAATTTAAGTTATCTGCCCTTTGCTTGGAGGGTCAAGGTCACTCCACATTTGCCTTGTCACATTGCTATGTACCACTCAAGATACAGCTATAAGGAAAGTTTTAAAGGTCTAGTGCATACAGTTTGTGAAAAAGTGACCTAAACGCAAAAGTTGAACCTAAAAATTATTAAGTTATCTGCCCTTTGCTTGGAGGGTCAAGGTCACTTCCACATTTGCTTTTTCACTTTGCGATGTACCACCCAAGATACAACTATAAGCAAAGTTTGAAAGGTCTAGTGCATACAGTTTGTGAAAAAGTGACCTAAACGCAAAAGTTGAACCTAAAAATTAGTAAGTTATCTGCCATTTGCTTGGAGGATCAAGGTCACTTCCACATTTGCTTTGTCACGTTGCCAGGTACCACCCAAGATACAACTGTAAGCAAAGTTTGAAAGGTCTAGTGCATACAGTTTGTGAAAAAGTGACCTAAACGCAAAAGTTGAACCTAAAAATTAGTAAGTTATCTGCCCTTTGCTTGGACGGTCAAGGTCACTTCCACATTTGCTTTGTCACTTCCACATTCAATCAGGACCAACTTCAACTTAACAACAACAACAACTCGGCAAGATAGTGATTGGACAAGAAGAACAAAACAATAATAAAAGGGTCAATTTCAACATAATGAACAACAACCAGGCAAGCAATTGATTGAACAACAAACACAATGACAACAGGACAAAATTCAACTTAACAACAACAACCCGGCAAGATTGTGATGAGACGACAACAACAAAACAATGAAAATAGGGTCAAATTAAACATAAAGAACAACAACAATCAGCCAAGCTATCAATTGAACAACAAACACAATGACAAGAGGACCAAATTAAACTTAACAACACCAACCCGGCAAGATACTGATTGGATAAATACAACAAAACAATGACAACAGAGCAATTGCAATATAAAGAACAACAACAAACAGGCAGGCTAACGATTGAACAACAAACACATGAAAACAGGACCAAGTTTCACTTAACAACAACAACAACAACCAAGAAAGACAGTGATCGGACAAGAACAACAAAACAATAACAAAAGGGCTAAACAGGTAAGCAATCGATTGAACAACAAACACAATGACAACAGGACCAAATTTAAACCTTAACAACATCAACAACCAGGCAATATAGTGATTGGAAAACAGCAACAAAACAATGACAACAGGGTCAAATTAAACTTAACAACAACAACAACCCATCAAGATAGTGATTGGACAACAAGAACAAAACAATAATAAAAGGGTCAATTTCAATATAATGAACAACAACCAGGCAAGCAATTGATTGAACAACAAACACAATGACAACAGGACAAAATTCAACTTAACAACAACAACCCGGCAAGATAGTGATTGGACGACAACAACAAAACAATGAAAATAGGGTTAAATTAAACATAAAGAACAACAACAATAGCGAAAGTATCAATTGATTAACAAACACAATGACAAGATGACAAGATACTGATTGGATAAATACAACAAAACAATGACAACAGGACCTAATTTAACTTAACAACAACCCAGCAAGAACAGGCAAGCTATAGATTGAACAATAAACACAATGGCATTTTTCAGCAAAACAAGGGCCATAACTCCGGTGAAATTATTTCGATCTTGCCGGTTTTCGAACTTGTTCGAGCTTTCATTGATATAAAGACACTGGCAAAGTTAAAGATCCGATTAATATTGAAGGCCCTAGGCAGAAAATGGCATTTTTCACAAAAAACAAGGGCCATAACTGTGGTTTTACTGATCCGATTTAGCTGGGTTTTGAACTTGTTCAAGCTTCCATTGATATTAACAATTTGTGCAAGTTTGGTAAAGATCAAATATATGAAGGTGCTAGAGTATTCAAAAGGCAGAAAATGTGTTTTTTCAGAAAAAATAAGGGCCATAACTCTGGTGTTACTGACCCAATTTAGCTGATTTTCGAACTTGTACAAGCTATTTTTAGTATTAACAATCTGTGAAAGTTTGGTAACGATCAAATAATAAATGAAGGTTCTAGAGCATTCACAAGGCAAAAAATAGCAATTTTCAGAAAAAACAAGGGCCATTACTCCGGAGTCACTGATCCGTTTTGGCCTTTTTTCAAACTTATCTGAGCTTTGATTGATATTAACAATCTGTGCAACTTTGGTAAAGATCAAATAATAAATGAAGGTGCTAGAGTGTTCACAAGGCTTAATATGGCATTTTTCAACAAAACAAGGGCCACAACTACGGTGAAATTATTCCGATCTTTCATTAATATAAAGACACTGGCAAAGTTTCGTAAAGATTCGATTAATAATGAAGGCCCTAGAGTGTTCACAAGGCAAAAGTTTACGGACAACTCGCCATCCCATAAGCAGAGCTAAAAACAACTACCAGGCAAGCTATCGATTGAAGCAACAAACACAATGACAACAGACCAAATTCATCAATTTTACAACATCAACACGGCAACATAGTGACTGGACAACAACAAAACAATGACAACAGGGTCAAATTCAATATAATGAACAACAAGAGGTCAATGACCTTGAAGCTCTACTGATTGATTTTGATTTCAGGAAGTAGTCGCTACAGACTTGTTTAACGTCAAATCAAAACGATTTTCGACAAGGACCAACATCATGTCATACTGATCATTTTTGAAAAAGTCCCATATCAATATCTCTTATTGTTTTGAAGAAGTAGTCGCTACAAACTTATTTATTTTAAATCTATTTTTAGCTGTGGTGGCCATCTTGAATTTCCGGCCGACCTGAAATTTTTCTAGGATCAACTAGACATCAAGAGCATCATTCCTGTGAAGTTTCATGAACATCCGTCAAGTAGTTTCAGAGGAGTTGTCGCTACAAGTTTTTACTATATAACTCTATGTAACCAAAGATGGCCACTGGCAGCCATGTTTAACATCGAATCAAAATAATTTTCCACAAAGATCTACATCATGTCATGCTGATCATTTTAGAAAAAGTCCCATATCAATATCACTTATAGTTTTCAAGAAGTAGTCTCTACAAACTTATTTTTTAAAAATCTATTTTTAGCTGTGACGGCCATCTTGAATTTCCGGCCGACCTGAAATTTTCTAGGATCAACTAGACATCAAGAGCAACATTCCTGTGAAGTTTCATGACAATCCGCCAAGTAGTTTCAGAGGAGTAGTCGCTACAAGTTTTTATTATATAACTCTATGTAAACAAAGATGGCCACTGGCAGCCATGTTTAACGTCGAATCAAAATAATTTTCCACAAGGATCTACATCATGTCATGCTGATCATTTTAGAAAAAGTCCCATATCAATATCACTTATAATTTTCAAGAAGTAGTCGCTACAAACTTATTTTTTAAAAATCTATTTTTAGCTGTGACGGCCATCTTGAATTTCCGGCCGACCTGACATTTATCTAGGATCAGTTAGACATCAAGAGCAACATTCCTGTAAAGTTTCATGACAATCCGCCAAGTTGTTTCAGAGAAGTAGTCGCTACAAGTTTTTAGTATATATATCTATGTAAACAAAGATGGCCGCTGGCAGCCATGTTTAACGTTGAATCAAAACGATTTTTGACTAGGATCAACATCATGTCATGCTGATCATTTTAGAAAAAGTCCCATATCAATATCACTTATAGTTTTCACTTATCTTGGATTTCACATCAACATGAAATTTTGCTAGGATCAACTAGACTTTATGGGCAACATTTCTGTAAAGTTTCATGAATATCCATCCAGTAGTTTCAGAGGAGACGTCGCTACAAATAAAAGTTTACGGACAGACGGACGACGGACGCCGCACCACGGCATAAGCTCTGCTGATCTCTGATCAGTAGAGCTAAAAACTAGGTAAGCAATCGATTGAACAACAAACACAATTACAACAGGACCAAATTCAAAACTTTACAACAACAACCCGACAAGATAGTGATTGGATAACAACAACAAAACAATGAAAACACTATCAAATTCAAAATATAGAACAACATCACCAGGCAAGATAGTGATTGGACTAAAACAAAACAACAATGACAACAGGGACAAATTCAAACCTGTACTACAACAACAACAACCCAGCAATATAGTGATTGTCCAACAACAACAAAACAACGACATCAGCGACAAATTCAATATAAAGAATAACAACAACCTGGCAAGCTATTAATTGAACAACAAACACAATGACGAAAGGACCAAATTAAAAACTTAACAACAACAACAACCTGGCCAGATAGTGATTGGACAAAAAGAACAAAGAACAAAACAATAATGAAAGGGTCAAATTCAATATAATGAACAACAAGAGATCAATGACCTTGAAGCTCTACTGATTGATTTTGATTTCAGGAAGTAGTCGCTACAAACTTGTTTTTATTTTTAGCCGTGGCGGCCATCTTCAATTTCCGGCCGTCCTGAAATTTTGCTAGGATCAATTAGACATCAAGAGCAACATTCCTGTAAAGTTTCATGAAAATCCGCCAAGTAGTTTCAGAGGAGTAGTCGCTACAAGTTTTTACTATATAACTTTATGTAAACAAAGATGGCCACTGGCAGCCATATTTAACGTCGAATCAAAACGATTTTTGACAAGGACCAACATCATGTCATGCTGATCGTTTAAGAAAAAGTCCCATACCAATATTACTTATAGTTTTCAAGGAGTAGTCGCTACAAACTTGTTTATTTTAAATCTATTTTTAGCTGTGGTGGCCATCTTGAATTTCCGGCGAGCCTGACATTTTTCTAGGATTAACTAGACATCAAGAGCAACATTCCTGTGAAGTTTCATGAAAATCCGCCAAGTAGTTTCAGAGAAGTAGTCGCTACAAGTTTTTACTATATAACTCTATGTAAACAAAGATGGCTGCTGGCAGCCATGTTTAACGTCGAATCAAAACGATTTTTGAGAAGGACCAACATCATGTCATACTGATCATTTTAGAATAAGTCCCATATCAATATCACTTATAGTTTTTAAGAAGTAGTCGCTACAAACTTGTATTTTAAAAATCTATTTTTAGCTTTGGCGGCCATTTTGGATTTCACATCAACATGAATTTTTGCTAGGATCAACTAGACTTCATGGGCAACATTTCTGTTAAGTTTCATGAATATCCAGCCAGAAGTTTCAGAGAAGTAGTCGCTACAAATAAAAGTTTATGGACGGACAGACGAACGGACAGACAGACGGACGACGGACGCCGCACCACGGCATAAGCTCTGCTGATCTCTGATCAGTAGAGCTAAAAACTAGGCAAGCAATAGATTGAACAACAAACACAATTACAACAGGACCAAATTTAAAACTTTACAACAACAACAACCAGACAAGATAGTGATTGAATAACAACAAAACAATGAAAACAGGTCAAATTCAAAATATAAAACAATAACAACCCGGCAAGATAGTGATTGGACGACAACAACAAAACAATGACAACAGGGTCAAATTCAATATAAAGAACAACAACAACCAGGCAAGCTATAGATTGAACAACAAACACAATGACAACAGGACGAAATTAATAAATTTTACACCAACAACCCGGCAAGACAGAGATTGGACAACAACAACAAAACAATGACAACATGGTCAAATTCAATATAAAGAACAACAACAACCCGGCAAGATAGTGATTGGACAACAAGAACAAAACAATAATAAAAGGGTCAATTTCAATATCCTTTAAAGGGTCATAATTCTGCCAAAAATCATTCAACCGGAACATGGCAATAATTTGCACAACTAGACATGGAATTGATCATCCCTAAAAAGTTTCGTTTAAATCCGGCCTGTGTTCAGGAGAAAGTCGAAACAAAGTTTGTGTATTAAATCATTTAAAGGGCCATTACTCCACCAAAATTCATTCAACCGGAACATGGTGATAATATATGCAACTAGGCTTGATACTGATCATCCCTGCAAAGTTTCGTTGAAATCCAGCCAGAGGTTCAGGAGAAATTGTCCAGACAAAGTTAGTGTATTAAAACCTTTAAGGGCTCACAACTCTGCCAAAATTCATTCAACCAGGACATGGCAATGATAGGTGCAACTAGGCTTAGTACTGATCATCCCTGCCAAGATTCTCTGAAACCTGGCAAAGAGTTCAGAAGAGACTAATCTGGACAAACTTTGTGTATTAAAACCTTTAAAGGGCCATAACTCTGCCAAAAATCATTCAACCGGATCACGGCAATGATTTGCACAACATTAAGATCAAATAATAAATGAAGGTGCTAGAATGTTCACAAGGCTTAATGTCATTTTTCAGCAAAAATAGGGCCATAACTCCAGTGAAATTAATCCGATCTGGCTGGTTTTCGAACTTGTCCGAGCTTTATTTGATATAAAGACACTGGTAAAGTTTCGAAAAGATTCGATTAATAATAAAGGCCCTAAAGTGTTCAAAAGGCAAAAGTTAACGGACGATGGACGACTGACAACTCGCCATCCCATCAGCCAGTAGAGCTAACAATAACCCGGAAAGATAGTGATTGGAGAACAACAAAATAATGACAGCAGGGTCAAATTCAATATAAAGAACAACAATAAACAGGCAAGCTAATGATTGAACAACAAACACAATGACAACAGGACCTATTTTAACTTAACAAGAACCCGGCAAGACAGAGATTGCACAACAACAACAAAACAACGACAACACGGTCAAAATCAATATAAAGAACAACAACAACCAGGCAAGCTATAGACTGAACAACAAATACAATGAAAACAGGACCAACTTTAACTTAACAACAACATCAACCAGGCAATATAGTGATTGGACAACAACAACAACAAAACAATGACAACAGGGACAAATTCAACATGAAGCAGAACAACCAGGCAAACTGTCGACTGAACTACAAACACAATGAAAACAGGACCAACTTTAACTTAACAACGACATCAACCAGGCAATATAGTGATTGGACAACAACAACAACAAAACAATGACAACAGGGACAAATTCAACATGAAGTAGAACAACCAGGCAAACTGTCAACTGAACTACAAACACAATGACAACAGGATCAAATTCAACTCACAACAACAACCCGGCAAGATAGTGATTGGATAAATACAACAAACACAATGACAACAGGACCTAGTTTAACTTAAAAACAACCCAGCAAGACAGAGATTGGACAACAACAACAGCAAAACAATGACAACCCGGTCAAATTCAATATAAAGAGCAAGAACAACCAGGCAAGCTATATACTGGACAACAAACACACTGACAACAGGACCAACTTTAACTTTACAACAACAACCAGGCAAGATAATGATTGGCAAAGCAGTTTCAAGGAGGTCGTTTGAAGAAAAGACGATGACGTCGACGCCGACGGACGATGGACTAAGAGTGATCCCAATAGATCACCTTGAGCTTTTGGCTCAGGTATCTAATAAACAAAAGAAAATATCTAGGGGAGAAGCTTTTATCCGGGGAAATACGTTATGTCTAATCTGATATTCAAACAAATTTGAGTCCATAAGTATCTTGAAATTTATACTTATCCTTGATAATCTTTTCTGAAAGTTGAATCCTGTTTAAGCGATGTTGTTCCTTTTTCGACACACTCTCTTCCCCCAGAGTCCTCTTTCCCTCATAGTGGATTTATCGTTCTGTGGTCTGTTCAATCTGGATGCTCCATAATGGACAGTAGAAGTAAGTATATATTTGGGGTGGAAAGTGAGCTCGGGCACAGATGGATGATTCCAGTATGCAATAAATAGGAATTGGTCAAGATTAATAACATGTTAATCAGACTTTTTGATAGGTCTAGAGAGCTTGAGTTTCTTTAAAGGGACATACGGCAATCTTGATTTTTTAAAAACTCACGGCGTCCCGTTAGTTTTTCTCTTCACTTGCATTTGTTCAATCATTAATAGTAATTGTTAGAATAGTTCAGAGCAAATTATTTTTACATATAACTAACTGTTTATAATAGTGCATCAATAATATATTTAAAAATTTGGTGAAATAGTGAAGAAAACTGAAATCTCAATTTTTTATTTAATCATATGCAAGCAGTTTTAAAGTCAAAATGACGCAGGATAACTAAATTGAGGAGCAAATTGTAATGTTTGAAGTCCAGACTCTATTGTGCCCATCATGTCAGGTATACCTTGACGTGTTCGTTGGCGGACGGACTATAAACCTTAGAATTACACACACACACACTTGTAATGTTTGAATAAAACTCAAGATTGCCATGTGTCCCTTTAAGGCACAACTTTCATTGCCACTAATTTCCTTATGTCATCTCTGATGGATGCTAAGTCGCCCTGATGATATTCCTCAACAGCAGCCCAACCCAAAACAGCAAGTTTGCCAGTTTTATCTGTTCTTTTCTGCAATTTCATTTTTGTTTATGAACCCGTCTCAAGCTGCTCTAGATCATTCAAAATTTCCAAATATAAGTAAAATATATATATATTGTTTTATTGTTCTTCTGCTTCTTGATGAATTTTATTTGAAACTGACAGAATAAACATTTTCACTTTAAGTCCCTTTTCATAAGTTTTAATCTAAGTAGGTTTTAAAAAACTCAGTTATATCAAAACTGTTATCTAAGTCCCTGCAGGCCTACCTTGCTCTTCTACGAATTCAAAGTGACCTTTGGTATGCACTGCATGTACAACACATGTACGTCTCACAACACAGTTAATTTTGAATAGCTCTGCATATGTAACAGGACCCGTCTGGACCACTGTAGAACTTAATGAATTTTCTTAAAAATATTTTCTTTGTGAAACTTGATGTCTGCTGCACGAAATATCCAACAAAAAACACGGGGTTGTCCAATTTGCTTTTTTTTAATATCAATAGTTTGAAGAGACCCTCTTGAATTTGTCCATTTCACTGACATTTTCAAATGTATCACTACCCAGTATTAGATTCTCAGATCTGGGCTCAGAAACATTCAGGCATATCCTAACCTGTATGAAATCATGAACTTGTCCCATTCTTGTCACCTGCAACAAAAAAAGAGAAAATATTTGCACATTTTAAGAAATAAGCAAGAACCCAATAACACAGATTTTTTTTTTAAGCTCTAGAAAGTTCCTACCGTGACTGGCAAGGGAAATAACTGTTTAGTGAGACCTGTAGTGTATTCACTCACCTTGCCCTTCTATGAAAGTGATCTTTGTTGTGCACTGCATCCCTTTCATTGATGTACAACACATGTAGTGCATTCCCTCACCTTGCTCTTCTACGAAAGTGACCTTTGTTATGCACTGCATCCCTTTCATTAAAGTACAATACATGTATTGTATTCCCTCACCTTGCTCTTCTAGGAAAGTGACCTTTGTTATGCACTGCATCCCTTTCATTAAAGTACAACACATGTAGTGCATTCCCTCAACTTGCTCTTCTATGAAAGTGACCTTTGGTACACACTGCATCCCTTTCATTAATGTACATGTAGTGTATTCCCTCACCTTGCTCTTCTAGGAAAGTGATCTTTGTTATGCACTGCATCCCTTTCATTAAAGTACAATACATGTAGTGTATTCCCTCACCTTGCTCTTCTATGAAAGTGACCTTTGGTACACACTGCATCCCTTTCATTAATGTACATGTAGTGTATTCCCTCACCTTGCTCTTCTAGGAAAGTGACCTTTGTTATGCACTGCATCCGTTTCATTAATGTACAATACATGTAGTGTACTCCCTCACTATCACGGTGATACATCGTACACCGGAAATAGCTGCTAAAGTGATCAGAAAAATACAGAAAATGGTGACTTTTTTTTCTACCCAAGGTAAGTTTACACTTAATTGACATATTTATCAAACCAAATGAACAACTTACCATTTTTTTAGTTTCTTGAATGTTTAATTGAGCCTCGAAAGGTGTCGGTTCAGCTAGTACTATACAAACATGTGAAAATATATGATTTAAAGATATGCCGATCACTGTCAAATTTCGATCCAAGTAAAAAAACAAACAATTCTTAACTTTTGAAATTCTGAATCGTACGATTTCATCATTTTCATACTAACTATGTGTGTTCCAAAATTTGGCATTGTAGGTTTTCAAATTAGTGTGTTATTTGCCAAATATCTTGTAAGTTAGTGTACAGGGTATAGCATTATTGTGTACAGGGGATAAGTAATTGACAAAATTTAGTGTACGGGGTATAGTTTGAGAAATTTTATATCTCATGAGAAAAATATGTCATATATCTGTAAATATGACATCTGTAAATACACTTGACCGATGTCCCAATGCCACCAATAGATTTTTGTGTGATATAACTTATAAAGTATCAAACGTACGACGACTTTTCAAGTAGAAGTAGTAAAAGACATGATTGTAAGCAAAAGTAATGCATTGTTAACAAAGTGATGGTGTTAGCTCTTTTTTCTCTAATTTTCGAATTAATATTGCATAAATGATAAGTTTATAGAAAATGGAAAGAATAGTCAATGTCCAATAAAACATGTCAAACAGTAATTTATTGATAGCTTTAACGAAAATTCATCAAATTAAATCATTTAAAATCCACAACACATGTATAACAGCCTGACAAAAAATGATTTTACTGCAATGAGTTGCGTTTTTTCCCCATATTTTTTTACTACTTAAAGGGACAGAATCTAATTTAATGACCAAGTTTTGGGATGGTTTTAGTGTCCCCATCTTTTATTTATGTAAGTAAATAATATGCGCATAAAACATTTATGTTGAGCCTTATTTTCGTTTATGCTACAAAATGCACATGTTTTTTACATAATTGCAATTATGTATTTGTTTACAAGTAGCGGGTCATTATGTTAATTGGTATCAAATAAAAATTTGTTATTACTCATAAATATATACCAATCGTGGATAGCTAGAAAATATATGGCTTAGTTATTAGA
Source organism: Cyrtodaria siliqua (assembly GCA_037043455.1). Lineage (NCBI taxonomy): Eukaryota > Metazoa > Mollusca > Bivalvia > Adapedonta > Hiatellidae > Cyrtodaria > Cyrtodaria siliqua. The sequence goes on from JAWPHD010007779.1 coordinate 53,167, forward strand.
TAATGCGGGTTGTTGCGTATTGACTTGTTTTCACATGTAATATCCTGAACCCTGGAGTGGATTTCGATAAAATTAGACAGAACGCATCAGTATGAGGTATAATTTCGCATACTATCATCATGTTCTGGTTTGTTTTCTTATGACAGATGTATTGCCCTTATATTTTATAAAAGCAAACATTGTCTGCTTTTCATCTGCTGAAACCTTATTGAGATTTTAATAAAATGTCTCAGGAAACATGATGTAAAAAAAGATTTCCATATACGAAGCCCCTATTTTGGCTATGTCAGTGGCCATAACTCAGTCGTTATAGGTCCCACGCAACAATAAATACCTAGGTGCATAATTTCACATGTTATTAAACATTTGTGTGATGTTTCATGAATGGGAGTCGCATAGTTTAAGCCGAGCGCGCGAAACAAGTTTTCGGGTAGTAATATTCCTATATTGGCTTAGCCAGGGGACGTAACTCATGCATTACATGTCAGACAAAAATTAATATAGTTGCATTACTTCAATGCTTAATATTTGTGTTAGGTTTCATGAAGTTGAGGGACATATGTACCCAACCCCGCAACCCCGAGTGGGAACATTGAAAGAGTTATTTATAGCCGGTCCCTATATATTAGGTTCCTGGTTGGGTCCTAATCCCTTAGTGAATGTAGACATATTACAAAGAATTTATGAGATTGTGACAACCGGTAGGCAATACTGTCAAGCTTATTAAAAGTAAACTAATCTCTAAATCTAGGTTATGGAGGAGTGAATACAGATGCTTATGTCATACATATATCATTATATAATTCCATCATTACTTAAAACTGCTATACCCTTGTTGCTCTGGCCACAGCCTAGTCAATATCATCTCCGACGAGTCAAATTTAAGGGATATAGATTTGGTGTTGTCTGTACGTCCATCCATTCGTTTGTTCACCGTCTGTTACAGTTTTCATGTCCGCTCCATAACTCTCACATGCATGGATGGATTTTGAAATAAATTGGCACACTCATCGAGATGCCGTGCAGAACCCAACACCCGGGTCTGTATCTTTAAGGTCAAGGTCATAAAGGTCATCATAAAGGTCATTTACTTCTTATATGCATATAATAAGGTCCATTTTGTGTCTTATCCAAGACATGCATGGAGGGATTTTTAAATAAATGGCTAAAAATACTTCTAGAGAGGATGTGCAGAACCCTACATCACCTGTATCTTCAAGGTCAAGGTCATAAAGGTCATATACTTCTTACATGCATTTAATAAGGTCGACCCAAATGCTCCCCTCTTGTAAATCTCCTTTGCATCAGTAACTGTTATAAATTACTATCATAGTATGTAATATTCTAGTCTATTTGTATTTAAATATGTAAGCTGACTAGGGAGCGTATCCTCTTGTTTGCTTGAATTTAATATTGTATGTTTTATATTTCTATAAGTTGGTGCGTTTCACAGAGAGAAATTCTTTATTTACAATGTCTCTTTTTTGCAGGAAATCTCTATAAGTTATACATAATCTAATCGTGTTTAGATGTATGCACCCAAAATAATTTTAAGCATTTAAAGATTTTATTAATTACTCGTAGCTTTTGACATAATATGTAAAGTATTCACATCTTGTCACATTACCCTCTATTCAAAGATCTACCAGAGGCCAATGGGAAAAAAGAAGAAAAAAGTCGGCGTGTGGGGGTTGGGGAGGTCGAATTATGAACATTAGAATTTAAACGTTATAAACAAATCTGGTGACAAGAATTGATCTATGTTTTATTGTATCATCCGCCATGCAAGATCTACAATCTCACACTTATATAGCATTTTAAAAGAAGAGAAACAATGGAACTAGGTACTTTTTATATGGTCTACTTTCGATTGGACCATAGACTGACCCCCTGTTACCTTGTAAATTCAGCAGGGAATCGCTAAGATTTGATTATACAATTAGTATTGCTTCATATGCAGACAATTTTTTCTGATAAACCAGCCAATTTGATTATACTATCCAGTACATGGTCGATCTTGTATCTCTATCCCCAGTACACTAAAAATCAATCCCCCGTACACTGATGTACGATTTATAGCTATCCCCCATACAGTGCATCGCAACATATAACGTCAATTATCTAAGAGTTACTAAACTACACATGCCCATTTTTTACACAGTTAACGTTGGTATGATAATGAACAATTTTGCCGATTTAAAATTGCGATAAAATACATAAAAGCGAAACAATAACAAATATTGGCACAAACATGCATCGTTCGTACGTGATCAGGACACTTTATTTTGATTATTTAAAACAATTATGAAATATATGGCACTTTACATATATTGCTGCCGACTTCAGCAACATTCAGCTTTTTGCTCCCACCGTTGGTTTGTACGATTACTATATAATAACACAGACATAAACGTCAATCATCAAAACGTATCAAATTTATGATCACTCTAGCAGCTATATCCGGTGTACGATATATCACCGTAAATATTGTACTTTTTCAATTCTGTCCTAATGTATAGCAATGTGTCTTGCATGCAACCCAACCTCTGATTACTTATAAAATTGACCACTGCATGGTCATTTACTGCCAAATACATTTCAACAATACAAAGGATGATAATCTCTTGTATAGTTATCATCCAACTTGTTAAACATATCAATTACTCTGCAGACAGTCCTTTGAAATTAACAAATATAAATGTATACAACTCCGCAGAAATGCTTGACAGATAATGGATTTTTATATCTCTCTCGATATGAGTCCCGGAAACTGGCATTGTATTCATTTGGCCTAACTAGACAAAATGTTATGTTACGAGAGTTGCTTCCCTTGTTGGAGGTTTGGGCCGCTTGTGCCAAGGACAACAATAAAACAACACGTAAAATTATCGGAGACAAAACTTTGCTGAATTATTCTTTCTATAACCACTGTCGGCGTTCCCCAGAACTATAACAGGATCTTGTGCTATGCACTATTCATTGTAGCAAGGTAAACAAAAAAATATTTAACAAGATTTAAGTTATGGACCAGACACGAAAGAGAATATTTCACAAGTAGCCTAAGTCTTAACAGGAATATTGGTAGAAACAATGGATGCTCACTATTAGCAGTTTTCAAGTTAAGCTCCGAACAATATTTTTGGATGAATGGAATGATTGATGGAAGGATGGACGCCAGAAGGATGGACAAAGTGCCATCTATGCTCCTCAGAAATTCTAGACAGAGTAATTGATCGTTACAAGATGGTTATTCATTGTGGCAAGTTTGGAAGAAAATCATTAAACAATATTATAGGTTATTGCATTTGTATGGCTAAATATTACTTCGAACGAGTTGTTTTGGCAAAGGACTTTTGATGGAATTCCTATCTTGCCATTCAGTTTCATTTTGTGTGGATGATTATTTTGCGCGAAAATGACGTCGACGTCGGATGACGTCATTAAAAACAACAAGCGATTTTCTGAAGTTTGTTTACCATTCGATAACGTTAAAAACAGTGGGTGAGTGACCATTTAAATTATTTTATCAATTTTTGCCATAAAAGGTTGAAAAAAAACTCGTATTTTTTGTTGACACTATAGAAAGGATTCCGTTATTTTTATTTGAAAGTAGTTCCTTATTTCTATTTCGCGGCTCTTAGGAAGCACGAGCAAAAGTTCCCGTGCAATATCAATGCGTGCAATATCGTAGAATATTGCACGCTTAGCTCAATGCAAACTAAACGGGACAATATGAAAGTATACAATAATAATTAATATTGGATGCAAAAATGGGATGGACACTCAGACTGACAGACAGACAGACTGATGAACACTATCTGAGACCAGGGGCATAATTTTTTTTTTATATGAACAACAAACAAAAACAAGAGAACCAAAATGGCCTAAATCAATCACCTGGGTACTGGCACATTATCTAACTTCTTCGAAATCTTATGGTCATATACAATCTGTGCAAGTTCGGTTAAGATTGTTCAAGAAATGTGGCCTCTGTTGTGTTAAGGACCATAATCTTATAGTAAATGCAAAATATTAAACTTCTGGCTCTTGCAGTTTCAGAGAAGATTTTTTTTTCCTATATAAGTCTATGTAAAACTGTAACCCCCGGAGCAGGGCCAAATGTAACCGTAGGGTTGCCATTTGAACAAACTTGGTAAAGGACCATAATCTTATAGTAAATGCAAAATATTAAACCTCTGGCTCTTCTAGTTTCAGAGAAAAATATTTTTAAAAAAAAATCCTATATAAGTCTATGTAAAACTGTGGTGTCAGGTCGTTTCGGCACCAAACCATTTCGGCACCTAGACATTTCGGCACCAAACCATTTCGGCACCTATTTTATTTTTTACACTAGACGTTTCGGCACCCGTTTTTAATACGGTTGATTTAAGTATTTGTTATGATATCATTTAAAAATAATATATATATATATAAATAAATAACTTATTACTATGTTATTTCAGCTTTAGGCAAGATGAATCAAGGATGATTAAATGAAGAATAGTTCAATTTCCGACGCAAGATGTTGACTAAAAGATGTTAAAATGAAGGATGATTAAATGAAGAATTAAAAAATAATTTAACAAGAGGTCAATGACCTTGAAGCTCTACTGCTTGATTTTGATTTCAGGAAGTAGTCGCTACAAACTTGTTTTTTGAAAATCTATTTTTAGCCGTGGCGGCCACCTTGAATTTCCGGCCGACCTGAAATTTTGCTAGGATCAATAAGACATCAAGAGCAACATTCCTGTGAAGTTTCATGAAAATCTGTCAAGTAGTTTCAGAGGAGTAGTCGCTACAAGTTTTCATTATATAACTCTATGTAAACAAAGATGGCCACTGACAGCCATGTTTAACATTGAATCAAAATAATGTTCGTCTCGGATAACCATCATGTCATACTGATCATTTTAGAAAAAGTCCCATATCAATATCTTTTATAGTTTTCAAGAAGTAGTCGCTACAAACTTATATTTTAAAAATCTATTTTTAGCCATGGCGGCCATCTTGAATTTCCGGCCGACCTGAAATTTTGCTAAGATCAATTAGACATCAAGAGCAACATTCGTGTGAAGTTTCATGAAAATCCGTCAAGTAGTTTCAGAGGAGTAGTCGCTACAAGTTTTCATTATATAACTCTATGTAAACAAAGATGGCCACTGGCAGCCATGTTTAACGTCGAATCAAAATTAATGTTCGACTCAAATAACCACCATGTCATGCCGATCATTTTAGAAAAATTCCCATATCAATATCACTTATAGTTTTCAAGAAGTAGTCGCTACAAACTTTTTTTTTTAAATCTATTTTTAGCTGTGGTGGCCATCTTGAATTTCTGGCCGATCTGAAATTTTGCTAAGATCAATTAGACATCAAGAGCAACATTCCTGTGAAGTTTCATGAAAATCCGTCAAGTAGTTTCAGTGGAGTAGTCGCTAAAAGTTTTCATTATATAACTCTATGTAAACAAAGATGGCCGCTGACAGTCATGTTTAACATCGAATCAAAATGATTTTTGACAAGGACCAACATCATGTCATGCTGATCATTTTAGAAAAAGTCCCATATCAATATCACTTATAGTTTTCAAGAAGTAGTCGCTACAAACTTGTATTTTGAAAATCTATTTTTAGCCATGGCGGCCATCTTGAATTTCTGGCCGACCTGACATTTTGCTAGGATCAATTAGACATCAAGAGCAACATTCGTGTGAAGTTTCATGAAAATACCTCGAGTAGTTTCAGAGGAGTAGTCGCTACAAGTTTTCATTATATAACTCTATGTAAACAAAGATGGCCACTGGCAGCCATGTTTAACGTCGAATCAAAATAATGTTCCAACTCGGATTACCATCATGTCATGCTGATCATTTTAGAAAAAGTCCCATATCAATATCTTTTATAGTTTTCAAGCAGTAGTCGCTACAAACTTATTTTTTAAAAATCTATTTTTAGCCATGGCGGCCATCTTGAATTTCCGGCCGACCTGACATTTTGCTAGGATCAATTAGACATCAAGAGCAACATTCGTGTGAAGTTTCATGAAAAAACGTCGAGTAGTTTCAGAGGAGTAGTCGCTACAAGTTTTCATTATATAACTCTATGTAAACAAAGATGGCCACTGGCAGCCATGTTTAACGTCGAATCAAAATAATGTTCAACTCGGATTACCATCATGTCATGCTGATCATTTTAGAAAAAGTCCCATATCAATATCTTTTATAGTTTTCAAGAAGTAGTCGCTACAAACTTCTTTTTTAAAAAATTTTTTTTAGCCATGGCGGCCATCTTGAATTTCCGGCCGACCTGAAATTTTTCTAGGATCAATTAGACATCAAGAGCAACATTCCTGTGAAGTTTCATGAAAATCCTTCAAGTAGTTTCAGAGGAGTAGTCGCTACAAGTTTTCATTATATAACTCTATGTAAACAAAGATGGCCGCTGGCAGCCATGTTTAACGTCGAATCAAAACGATTTTCGACAAGGATCAACATCATGTCATGCTGATCATTTTAGAAAAAGTCCCATATCAATATCCCTTAGAGTTTCTAAGAAGTAGTCGCTACAAACTTGTTTTTTAAAAACCTATTTTTAGATTTTGCGGCCATCTTGGATTTCACATCTACAGTACGGCTCACGCGAAACACACACATTACTCTTTCACGCCGAGTGAGGAATTCAGAAATCGCGTAATTACGCGGAGTTTGGACGATAAAACTACGCCGAGTGGAAATCAGCTTCGTGACGAACGACTAGCGTAACTTCGCCGAGATACTCCGCGTAGACGACTCGGCCGAGTCGTCAATTATACAGGTAAATGACCTTTTTAGCGGACTTGAACGAACGACTAGCGTAACTTCGCGGAGTATCTCCGCGTAGACCGAGTTTCGTCAATTATTCAGGTTTATCGGACTTGAATGTTTATGTCTGAAACAATGATGAGCGGCATTCGTACAGGTAATGTACATCTGCATAGATCTACATGTACGTGTTTTGTTTTTATGTTTGTTGTAAATGTACACTGTGCGTGAAAGTAATAAAGTTACCGTATAGTTGACGTTTGTGCTGCTGTAATCTCAAATGCAATAAAACACAACTGTCATTAGGACGAAATAAATATTTAGTTTTAATCTGTAACGGCAACCAATGCTAGCTTCCAAACACAAAACTTAAATACACACTCTATTTCTTAGCACACGTTGTCTTACACGTTGTCAAGCGCGTTGCCATGGTCAGGACTCTGAATCAGGCGTTTTCATGTGTATTGAGCATGTGTATTGAGCAATGTTACAATATTGTAAACATGTACTCTACATGTACATGTCGCAGTTACCAGGTTAGATCACGCTTCCATTACACTAGTATAGATAATTAGGGACGTATCGTGGTATTCTCTTGGATAAATAAAATATGTAATACATGTATACTGAGTAAAGTACAGAACATACATGTACATTTGTATATATGTAAATACATATTTCGTTTGCGTGCCTGATTGTCTTACGTACATGTAAGTGGATTTTAAGACCAACTTTGTAAAAATATTTGCTGATCTTGTCAAATACGAGGGTTGATCAACAAAAAAAGTTGATACTGGCCTTATAATTCCTTAATTACAAGTTATTTGAAGATTATGAACAGCACCTGCCGCAATCCGTCGCACCAATAATAATACATAATGAAATATTTAATTTAAACCATCACTGCAACACTGCAGTAGGCTATCTATTTATAAAAATGATGTAAAAGTATCCTTTAACCTAGTAACCAGGGCGTCCATTATTGTTAACAAAAGTTTGGTCGTCGAAACACTTAAAAAAAGTATGAAAGTCGAACAGGAAAAGCAGCTTCCCCAGAATACAGTTAACTCTAAAACACGCAAAACGACAAACATGAATGGAAATGTTAATAAGGAATATGACGTCAAAAACACTCACAAAAAGGTTGACAATAGGGCTGTCGTCTTCAAACGGTCAGTGGCAAAAAAGACTGGGGTTTAAACCAGGTTCTAGGGTGCACCAAACCTCACACACCTACTGTCATCTCAAACTCGAAGCTAGTTTTGGGAGCATAACTCATTCCTTCTGATTCATAATGGTGTAGGCTAGTCGATATATCGCAACATCTACATCATTCTTGGTTTGTGATCACTCAGTTACAAATTAACATCTGCTAGCAAACACTAAACTAATGTGAATTAATAAGAAACAAAAAAACACAGAGTCCTCATGTTTTAATATACAACATACAAGCATGTTCCTAAAAAATAATAATTTTCAACCGAACTTGATAAACGGCAAAGTTGTTTGCATTTGTGTTTGGTAATGACTATAGAGGGAGAAGTATTCCATTTTAAAACTTCTAACAAGAAAATATGTTATTGTTCATGTTTATAAACAGCTTACAGGTAAGTAGAAAAGATACACACACACATATACATACAGCCTTATACACACGCATAAACACATCGAACATCAGCAAATGGATATAGTTGGACAGTTACACGTATGTTTCATTACCACATCAACACTTTTTTTTTAAGTTTTCACTGTAATCAGTCACTTGTATTTATGTACTGCAACAAGGAGAAAGCGTCTCCAAACGATGTGTTGGTCTGCAAATTTCCAAAAGTGTATAGACATATTCAACTGCAAGTTACATGTAAAGATATTCAGGCTTATTTCAGTTTTACTTTCGTTAAATTTGTGAATAAGGGAATTCGCCAGGGCGATGTCTTTAGACCTATTTAATTACTTTTGGAATATGTAAAGTTGCTTGGTATAATTTAATGGACGCAATATCCAACTCGTTTGATAAATTCAATATTAATCAGGCACTCGTGTAAGATCATTATTAAACATCGATAAGAAAAACAAAACAATAGATGCAGGTAGACACAATTGTTAAAAAAAAAGTCACCCTCCCACTAAAACTATGATTTAATTTATGAACAGAGGAATTCGCCAGGGCGATGTCTTTAGACCAATTTAATTACTTTTTTTTAAGATGCTGCATGGTATAACAATAGGGGATACATTTTGTGCAGAAAGTCGATTTAAAAAATGCTTTGATATGGCAAACACATCTTCTCAGTTTAATGACTTCAAACATATACTTAATATTTCATAACAAGCTGCGTACAGGCAATTTAATAAAAATCTAACATGTCATTGAAAAAGACGTGTTTTTTCTCACCTTCATGATCATTGTCTCTACTCTTAAGAAATTAGAAGAAAAAACGGATTAATAGGTGATAATTGTGCAGGAAGACGATTTAAAAAATGCTTTGATATATCAAGCACATATTCTCAGTTTAATAACTTCAAACGTATACACTTACTATAAATTCCAATTTAATTCAATTAAACAGCAAGGTCATTTTAAAGGTTTACACGTCTTGTGCATGTAATTGGTAGACCTCTACTTGTTTTTATCAATATAATGTTGCTTCATAATTTGATTAATACTCCTGGTCACAATCAAGCATTTGTTGTGTGTGCATGCCTATATTTATTACATTACATACATGTACATGGTGGCCCGTGATTGGAAATATTCTATTCGATTCTAAAAAAAATGGCCGAAGTCGAAGAAAAAAAACAACATCTTAATTACAGTTAATTAAATTTTACGCCGAGTTCACAGGTGTGCACTTCTGCTTAATTGGATTCTACGCGGAGTAACTCGGAGTGGCTATCACTCAGCAATAGCGTACTTTCGCCGCATGAATTCGCCGAGTACAAACACTGACTCCGCGTAGATACGCGCAAAACTCGATACGACCAAACTCGGCGAATCGAGTGAAGTGTGTGTTTCGCGTGAGCCGTACTGTACATGAATTTTTGCTAGGATCAACAAGACTTCATGGGCAACATTTCTGTAAAGTTTCATGAAAATCCATTCAGTCGTTTCAGAGGAGTAGTCGCTACAAAAAATAGTTTACGGACAGACAGACGGACGGACGGACGGACGGACGCCGCACCACGGCATAAGCTCTGCTGATCTCTGATCAGTAGAGCTAAAAATAAGTATATATATAGATAAATAACTTACTACTGTGTTATTTCTGCTTTAGGAGGATGAATCAAAGATGATTAAATGAAGAAAAGTTCAATTTTCAATGCAAGATGTTGACTGAAAGATGTTAAAATGAAGGATGATTAAATGAAGAAAAGTTCAATTTCCGACGCAAGATATGACCTAAAGATGTTAAAACGCTGCTGAATAAGCCATACCTTCAAAGAGGTCGTCAAAGCAGGAGACACTTACAGATTTAATCCTCTTTTATATTATGTGTATGTATTGCTACATGAATAAATCTCTCAAAATTATATCACTTCCAATAATTTTAATGTGTTTATTCTGTTTTACTGATGTATTTATCATTATAAAATAAAATAAATAATGCCATTTATGTAACCCGAATAATAAAAAAAACATGATTAGTTTTTTTACCTGAATTTTAACATGTTCATCTATTTTATTATCATATTAATATTCCATTGGGGTTCACGTTACAACGTAAGACCCGAATATGTGCATTTTGCTTGAAGCAAACATGTTCAATATTATAAATAAATGCTATACAAACTAATTAACAAACTTTTAATTCATTATTATAAACTTTTAATTCATTATTATCGGCAATATTTTTTTAAATATACCTATTTAATATAAGTTTAGCAGGGAAAGCACAATTTTTTAAAAAAAACTAACGTTATAAAGAAGATAATTTTTCAGTTTCAGCTTTCCACCTTTGATTAGTTGATCAAAGAGATTGCCCGAAAATCACAACAAAAAAAATAAGAGGCCCAAGAGGGCCTGTGGACGCTTGACTGGCTAATACGCCTCTTATAACATCAATGAAGCAAGTGACTATTGTTTTAAAAAGGCAAAATATAGGATTTTTAACTAAATCAAGAGCCATAACTCCGCCATTACTGGTCCGATCTGGCTTGTTTTCGAACTTGGCCAGTAGAGGTAATAAAAAACAAGAGGGCCAAGAGGCCCTATATCGATCACCTGAGTAATTGTCCATTATCGAACTTCTTCGAAATCTTATGATCATATACAATCTGTGCAAGTTTGGTTAAGATTGTCCAAGAAATGTGGCCTCTGTTGTTTCCCAACATTGATATAAAGACACCGACAAAGTTTGGTAAAGATCAAAAACAAAATGAAGGTGTAACCTCTGGGGCATGGCCAAATGTGACCCAAGGGCTACATGTAATATATGAGAGCTGTGTGCCTTGTGGTTTCAGAAGATTTTTTAAGTTTTTTCCTATACAAGTCTATGTAAAACATATGTCCCCTGGGGCAGAGCCAAATGTGACCCCGGGTCACCATTTTAATAAACTTGGTAAAGAACCATAAGCGCATAGTAAATGCAAAATATTAAACCTCTGGCTCTTGCAGTTTCAGAGAAGAAGATTTTTTTTTTTTTGCCCTATACAAGTCTATGTAAAACATGTGACCCCTGAGGCGGGACCAAATGTAACCCCAGGGTCACCAATAGAACAAACCTGGTAAAGGACTATAATCTTATAGTAAATGCAAAATATTAAACCTCTGGCTCTTGCAGTTTCAGAGAAGAAGATTTTTTAAGTTTATACAAACTTTGGATCCCCTGGGCACAGCCATTTTTGACCCCGGGGACTTTATTTGAACACACTTGATAGACTAGGCATTGGCGATCATTTTAAAAGAAAAACTGTTGAAATCTGTCCTGCGGTTCTGGAGAAGAAGATTTTTTAAGGTTTCAACAATATATGGCAATGGCGGCCATCTTGGATGTCGCGCTGACCTAGTTTTAATAAATCCAAAAAGCATTCATCTAAGGATCATCCATGTGAAGTTTAGTCAAAATTAGTCAAGCGGTTTCTGAGGAGAAGTCGTTTGAAGAAAAGTTAACGACGACGACGACGGACGGACGATGGACGGACGATGGACGGACTGACGACGGACGACCTCTAAGTGTGACCTTGACTTGGAGCCACGGACCTGGAATTTGTGCATGACACGTCTTGTTGTGGTGAGCAATTGTGCGAAGTTATTTGAAAATCCGTCCATTATTGTCAGAGTTATGAAGCGGACACGATTGTACACGCGAACGGACAGACAGTGCGACTTCATATGCCACCCTTCGGGGGCATAAAAAGTAAAAAAATCTGGCGAAGTTTGGAAAAGATCAGATGAACAAGAGGTCAATGACCTTGAAGCTCTACTGATTGATTTTGATTTCAGGAAGTAGTCGCTACAAACTTGTATTTTGAAAATTTATTTTTAGCCGTGGCGGCCATCTTGAATTTCCGGCCGACCTGAAATTTTGCTAAGATCTATTAGACATCAAGAGCAACATTTCTGTAAAGTTTCATGAAAATCCGCCAAGTAGTTTCAAAGGAGTAGTCGCTACAAGTTTTTACTATATAACTCTATGTAAACAAAGATGGCGGCAGCCATGTTTAACGTCGAATCAAAACGATTTTTGATAAGAACCAAAATCATGTCATGCTGATCGTTTTAGAAAAAGTCCCATACCAGTATCACTTACAGTTTTCAAGAAGTAGTCGCTACAAACTTGTATTTTGAAAAAATATTTTTAGCCGTGGCGGCCATCTTGAATTTCCGGCCGACCTGAAATTTTGCTAGGATCAACTAGACATCAAGAGCAACATTCCTGTGAAGTTTCATGAACATCCGTCATGTAGTTTCAGAGGAGTAGTCGCTACAAGTTTTTACTATATAACTCTATGTGACCAAAGATGGCCACTGGCGGCCATGTTTAACGTCGAATCAAAATAATGTTCGACTCGGATCAACATCATGTCATGCTGATCATTTTAGAAAAAGTCCCATATCAATATCACTTATAGTTTTCAAGAAGTAGTCGCTACAAACTTGTATTTTAAAAATCTATTTTTAGCCGTGGCGGCCATCTTGAATTTATGGCCGATCTGAAATTTTGCTAGGATCAATTAGACATCAAGAGCAACGTTCCTGTGAAGTTTCATGAAAATCCGCCAAGTAGTTTCAGAGAAGTAGTCGCTACAAGTTTTTACTATATAACTCTATGTAAACAAAGATGGCCGCTGGCAGCCATGTTTAACGTCGAATCAAAATGATTTTTGAGAACGACCAACACCATGTCATAATGATCATTTTAGAAAAAGTCCCATATCAATATCACTTATAGTTTTCAAGAAGTAGTCGCTACAAACTTGTATTTTAAAAATCTATTTTTAGCTTTGGTGGCCACCTTGGATTCCACATCAACATGAATTTTTGCTAGGATCAACTAGACTTCATGGACAACATTTCTGTAAAGTTTCATGAATATCCAGCCAGTAGTTTCAGAGGAGTAGTCGCTACAAATAAAAGTTTACGGACGGACAGACAGACGGATGACGGACGACCCACTACGGCATAAGCTCTGCTGATCTCTGATCAGAAGAGCTAAAAATGAAGGGCCTATCGCCTTAACAAGGCAAAATATAGCATATTTAATGAAATCAAGGGCCATAACTCCGCTGTTACTGGTACGATCTGGCTGGTTTTCGAACTTGTCCGAGCTATCATTGACAATAACAATCTGGTAAAGTTTGGTAAAGATCGGATAAAAATCAACGCCATATCGTCTTGAGGCAAAATATAGGATTTTTAACTAAATCAAGGGCCATAACTCTGCTGTAACTGGTCCGATTTCGCTGGTTTTCGAACTTGTCCGAACTTTCATTGGCATTAACAATCTGGTAAACGGACGACGCACTACGGCATAAGCTCTGCTGATCTCTGATCAGAAGAGCTAAAAATGAAGGGCCTATCGCCTTAACGAGGCAAAATATAGCATTTTTAACTAAATCAAGGGCCATAACTCCGCCGATACTGGTCCAATATGGCTGGTTTTCGAACTTGTCCGAGCTTTCATTGATATTAACAACCTGTTAAAGTTTGGTAAAGATTGGATAAAAATTGAAGGCCCTATCGTCTTAACTAGAAAAAGTTAACGGACGGACGACGGACAACTCGTCATCCCGTAGAGCCAATTTTTTTATTTGGATTAACCACATTTTTAAATAAAAGTGTTAATAATATGGGGCTTTATTTAAAGGTGACCATAATTAAATTAAATTTAGAAAAAAAATTGTGTACATTTATTCTCGCACATTCATCGTTTTACGTCGGTTTATTCCTCCCTATAAATGCTAATATTATTCACCGTTTTAATGCAATGTAAAGATAGAGTTTATTTTCAGACAATTTAAATGTTCACACTTATGTCTTTGAAGTGTCGCTCGGAAACAGTACTTATAACAGAGATGTCGTTTAATATTTTCATAATAACTGACTTTACTTGTGTAAAGAAGAGTGTTATTCTAACATTTATGTGCACATTTTGGATAATTTCTATTACATATTTGTGATTTTTTATTTATTGTGAACTGTGAATTTGGATAAATGTTTTCCTGTGAACTTTGAAAAGTGTTTTAAGTGAAATTTATTGAAATGAATTGCAGCCTTGGAGCTCTATGCATTACATGCAGCTGCGAGGTCCGTCCTCGTCAGCATGCTATAACATGTGACAATTGTGGTGGCTGGCAACATCGGATTTGCAAAACAGGTAAGTATCTAATTATAATTTATAGTAGCTCATAGTCATATGTTTGGTACTTTATAGAATTACGCAAAAGTAAGTGAAGGAATGCGCTCAACAAATTATCTTTATTGGATAATGGTGAAATATATGATGTCCTTCCACATTCATTTTATCTACTTAATGGCAGCAACTGTGCAGTTCAGGGTGAGAAGGTTCTAGGCCCATTTTCCATATTTTATGTCGATGTACATGGAGGATGAGCATGACATGTTCATGCCTGTTAGGCGCCATATAACCTTTCAGGTGTTGGTGAGCCTTAAAACTAATTCAATTCAATTCAATTATCTACTTAATGCTTAAGATATCTTTGATTAAAATTTAAACAAAAAGACAAAAATAACAAGAGGCCCAAGAGGGCCTGTGGACGCTCTACTGGCTAACATGGCTCTTATAACATCAATGAAGTAAGTGACTGCCATTTACATTTTTTTGAAAGTTTCGGGCAGCTTTTTAACTAAATCAAGGGCCATAACTAAAGAATCTGGTAAAGTTGGGTAAAGATCAGATGAAAAATGAAGGCCCTACCGTATTAACGAGGCAAAATATAGCATGTTTAACTAAATCAAGAACACCTTTGTTACTGGTCCGACTGGTCGAACATAGAGCTAAAAAAAAAAAAAAAAAAAAAAATATTAAAAAAAAACAATTCAAAAAAAAAATCCCTATACATGTCTATGTAAAACATGTGACCCTTGGGGCGGGGCCAAATGTGACCCCAAGGTCACCATTTGAACAAACTTGGTAAAGGACCATAAGCTTATAGCAAATGCAGAATATTAAACCTCTGGCTCTTGCAGTTCAGAGAAGAAGATTTTTTTCACTTTTTCCCTATACAAGCATTTATGTAAAACTGTAACCCCCGGGGCGGGGCCAGATGTGACCCCAGGGTCCCCATCTGAACAAAATTGGTAAAGGACCATAAGCTTATAGCAACAGCAAAATATTAAACCTCTGGCTCTTGCAGTTTCAGAGAAGATTTTTTAAGTTTTTCCCTATACATGTCTATGTAAAACATGTGACCCTTGGGGCGGGGCCAAATGTGACCCCAGGGTCACCATTTGAACAAACTTGGTAAAGGACCATAAACTTATAATAAATTTAACATATCAAACCTCTGACTCTTGTAGTTTCCGAGATTTTTTTTTTTAAAAATCCTATATAAGTCTATGTAAAATTGTGACCCCCGGGGCGGGGACAAATTTGACCCCAGGGTCACCATTTGAACAAACTTAGCAGAGGACCATAAGCTGATGCTACATGTAATACATGAGAGCTCTGTGCCTTGTGGTTTCAGAGAAGAAGATTTTTTAAAGTTTTTTCCTATATGTCTATATGAAAAACATGCAAAACCTCATTATACAAACTTTGGACCCCCGGGGCGGGGCAAGATGTGACACCAGGGTCACCATTTGAACAAACTTGGTAAAGGACCATAAGCTTATAATAAATGCTTAATATCAAACATCTGGCTCTTGTAGTTTCCGAGAAGTAGATTTAAAAAAAAAAAGATCCTATATAAGTCTATGTAAAACTGTGACCCTTGGGGAGGGGACAAATTTGACCCCAGGGTCAGCATTTGAACAAACTTAGTAGAGGACCATAAGCTGATGCTACATGTAATACATGAGAGCTCTGTGCCATGTGGTTCCAGAGAAGAAGATTTTTTTTCATTTTTCCCTATACAAGCCTATATAAAACTGTGACCCCCGGGGTGGGGCCAAATGTGACCCCTGGGTCACCATTTGAACAAACTTGGTAGAGGACCACAAGCTTATAGCAAATTCAAAATATTAAACCTCTGGCTCTTGCAGTTTCAGAGAAGAAGATTTTTTAAGTTTTTCCCTATACATGTCTATGTAAAACATGTGACCCTTGGGGCGGGGCCAAATGTGACCCGAGGGTCACCATTTGAACAAACTTGGTAAAGGACCATAAGCTTATAGTAAATGCAAAATATCAAACCTCCGGCTGTTGTAGTTTCCGAGAAGAAGATTTTTTTTAAAAAAATCCTATATAAGTCTATGTAAAATTGTGACCCCCGGGGCGGGGACAAATTTAACCCCAGGGTCACCATTTGAACAAACTTAGCAGAGGACCATAAGCTTATGCTACATGTAATACATGAGAGCTCTGTGCCTTGTGGTTTCAGAGAAGATTTTTTAAAGTTTTTTCCTATATGTCTATATGAAAAACATGCAAAACCTCAATATACAAACTTTGGACCCCCGGGGCACAGCCATTTTTTATCCCGGGGACTTTATTTGAACAAACTTGATAGTCTAGGCGTTGGTGATCATTTTAAAAGAAAAACTGTTGCAATCTGTCCAGAGGTTCTGGAGAAGAAGATTTTTTAAGGTTTCGACCATATATGGTAATGGCAGCCATCTTGGATGTAGCGCTGACCTAATTTTAACAAATCTAAAAAGCATTCATCTAAGGATCATCCATGTGAAGTTTGGTCAAAATTAGCCAAGCGGTTTCTGAGGAGAAGTCGTTTGAAGAAAAGTTAACGGACGGACGACGGACGACGGAAGACGGACAACACACCATCCCATAAGCTCTGCTGGCCCTTGGCCAGTAGAGCTAAAAATGCTTGTTTGTATACAGTATATACATATTTGAAGGTAAGTTTATGTAGGTTAATATTTATTTCAGTGACCTAGAGGATCCTGAATTGTCTGACAGTATCTTAGAGGATGGCCCACTCATCTACGAGGTTGTAGACCATGGGACTAACAGAGGAGCCAAAAAACAGTGACGGGTAGGGTCGATTCGCCAAATTTCGGACATTCGGGATATTTCGGACACCTGTCGTTTTATTTGGCTTTTCGCTATATACCTCCCTGATTACTTGTTCCGGTGTTTGAAACTCCTTGAGGTACATTTAAGAAACGAGACTAAAAATAGCATCAGACCTCTTGGTTTTCCCAGGCACTGGAAACAATGCATTCTGGGAACGACCTCAAATTCCTTTCACCTTCACAACCATCTTTAAAACGCGGCAAAATTTAAATTGAAAATTCACCATTTCACACAGGTATTACATGATAGCTTATTGGAATGAAAATGTTTGTTTTTTGGTATTAAAGTATTCTTCTGTCACTAGTTTATAAGTTTTATACACTTATTGCAGGGGTTTTGTCGAAATATTTGAAAACATAACATGTCCGAATTTTACCTACTGTTTATAGAGGTCGGAAAATCTCGGACAGTAATAATTACGTTTTAAAGATAGCCTACTACTTTACTTAGAAATGTAGCCGATGTTAATACTTGTGTTTAAATTATATGAAAAAGTTATGACTGAAAATGTATTCGATTTTGTAGGACTACTTTAAGCATTCAGCTAAGATTTTCTTCATAATTATGTTTGTAGAAATGAATACCAGATCAAATACTGTCCACGTGCTCTTCAGAAGACAGGTTTGATTCAGTAGGAAGGAAACATATCTACATTAGGCCTAACAGCAATCAAAATGCTGGACAATTTATATAAGCACGAATGATGTTTTGATCACTGCCTTCTTTATCACTTAATTTATTCATCAAAACTTTAGTTGCTAAAAATATACGTGTAAGAAACGTAGTGGTTGACATACTTAAAAGATGGGAACAGGAAGAGAAGGAAGAGACCCCAAACAGCGATTGTATACACCAAGTAGCCATGTCTTTTTAGCAAAGTATATTTTGAAATGTGTTATTGAAGACGATCAAAATGTCTGGAATTATTTTACAGATGAGATCCGTAATAACTGAATGTAGATATCAACCGCAATTACAAATTCTAATTTCACGAAATATCGAGAATGAATGCAGAAAGTCATGAGTAGATTTTTTGTCTTTCATTCTGGTTTATTTAAACACATTTATTGCCAATAATAACATACAAAGTAATATCAATCAACTACAATGGAAATATAAATGATAAATGGCTTGGGTAACAAGTTTTACCAACATTAGATTATACGTTTATATGAGTCATTCTAGGTGCCTGCTTTTTGCGTTACTTAAGTAATCGTTCCTTAATTTAGCAATTAAATGAATAGCAGAAAAATTCAACTCTTGCTGGGCATACATGTATAAATCTTCATTTTATCTTAATAAATACTGATAAAGGTGATCCTTTGAGAGCAACAAACACAATTCAGAGAATAAAGCAGCAGACTCGGTTTTATTGAGTCTGTTCATGAGAAGTAATGAAAGAAGCAACACTTCTCACGCCCCCTAGCACCGGCTTAAGCGGTATTCTACTTTAAAGCCACCTATATTGGGCTCGCTAATGTTTTGTTTCAGTACAAGTGTTTGTTTATGAATTCAATTAGTACAGTTTGTAGTAAGAAACATACATTATAACGGTATCTTTTATAATGTATGTTTGGAGACAATTTTTAAAAACAAATTATTGTCCGAATTTCCCCTGCGTATTTTAATCGGCCGAATTTTCCCGATACATGTCCGAATTATGCCCTTCTTCGTCCGAAATATCCCGGTGCGACAGTATGGTATTACTTCTTGTTATTTCAATATCTCAGACAGCCCTATCAATTTAAACCATACGATAAAGTCCGAGGAAGATTTTATAGAACCCAAAAGTGCCAGAATGGATATGCTGAAACTACAGTAGTCCGAGAAGTAACACGGGATTTGACCGTATAGCAAAACATGTCCGAAATTACCCGGATTGGCCCTATTCGTACACGAAGAAGGTAGATAAACAGAACTGTTTGTTATCAATAAATAAAATGAGATGAACAATTTAAAATTATTAAATCTACTGAGAAGACATCACTTTGGCGGTGCATCGTTTGAATCAAGAAAATACATTTGATTTAATAAATAAAATAAAATCTAGTACTTTTACTTACAGACATCTAATGAGAAGACAATACTTTAGAGGTGCATCGTTTGCAATAAGAAAATATGTTCTATTAATTTTACTTAGGCTATATCAAATTAATTCCCAGTTTATCATCCCTGCCCGCCCCGAATATTTTATGCCGCCCCGACAATTTTTATTTTGAAAAAAAAAAAAAAAACATTTAAAAAAAAAAAAAAATTAAATAAATAAGGGGAACTGTTTCAAACAAGAAGAAGTAAGTTATATTGAGAACTTCAACTTTTAAAACTCACATACATGGTAGTTTATATCATTATAAATACAAATGTATGCTATAGCAGTGGCGATTGGTAATAGAGTGTTCAAAACATAATAATTCTCAGGTTATTAATATTTTTGTGATGTTTGATGTCATCTCAGGAAAATAAAAAATAAAAAATAAAATTGCACCCCCCGCCCCAATTTTTTTAAAAATTTGGATGATAAACTTTTGATATGGCCTTACAGAAATCTATGGAGAAGACAACACTTTCGGGGTGCAGCGTGCGCAATAAGATCACCAGTTGCAAAGCCAAAGTATATCAGCGTGGTGAAGTGTTTACAAGAGGGGCCGTATCTCACTGTCATGTTGATGATCCATGTGTCATTAAGAAAACGAAAATACGTGCTAAGGTAGCATGGATCACAAGGGAAGCAACTCCGTTTCGCCGGATTTTGCGCATGGGCATTATTGGTCTCGCTTTGATATGAATATAGTGTGTGTGACTTACAGGTTGTAAAATCATTTTTGATTGGTTATTCCCCCGACTATTGACCAATACAAATAGCAGTAACATTAAACCCACTAAACATGTGCCTTTTTCTTTGCTGGAAGAAATCTGACGAAATCACAACAGAATTTAAAGTTTTGAAAAGTGAAAAAAAGGTATTTATGCACCGTGTTGAATTAAATTATTGCCGTATTTCCCAAGAATAATGTGTTTTAAATGAAAATCAGTCAAAGGTTTGACCGAAAATGACTGTAAAATGTAAGAATTTCGTTGTATTACAACCTCACTAATGGCATTTCCGAAGTTTACCGGAAATTGTGGAGTGTTGACGAGCATTTCTGTACATGATACATGCATGTTTATTTGTTAAATTGAAGCTAATTTTGTTACGTAGGTACAGGTAAACTATTCTTTTTTTGTTTTCTTCCGACTCCATTTCATGTATTGTTATGTAAATTACATTGTAAAATAGCAATGTTTCTTCCACTTTATGTTAAATTGATTATTTGATTTTTGATTGGAGATTGCATGATTTCGGACAAGCTGAATTTCGGACATACCGACATTTTGCTATTTAATATAACGACAAGGGGTAGTTTTACTGCTGCACTAATTTTTATGTTCATTTTATTTTTATGGGTAAGAAAATACTGTTTGCTTATTGTTTTGAGATTTATTTTTTAATTTTCCTATTTTAGCCTGATTACGGTATGTCGGATGATTCAAGCCCTGAAGAAAGGCTGTTTCGAAGTTCACAAGATATTTTTGCGGACAGTGAAAGTGAAACAAATCATTTGAGCCATCATCAACCTGAATTAATCATCATTAGTTCAGACTCAAGACACCGAAACTCAACCTCCGAGTCAAAGCCACGCTATATCCTCAGACACCGAAAACTCAACCTCCGAGTCAAAGCCACTCTATATCCTCAGACATCGAAACTCAACCTCCGAGTTAAAGCCACGCTATATCCTCAGACATGAAACTCCACCTCCGAGTCAAAGCCACGCTATATCCTCAAACACCGAAACTCAACCTCCGAGTCAAAGCCACGCTATATCCCCAGCGCCATTGGCTGGGTCAACTGATTTTTTTTTTTTTTTTTATCAGTTATGTTCCTTTTTCTTGTAAATAAATAATGAAAATATTACTAAAAAAGTTGTTCAAAATGGCATTAAACTTGCAGTGAAATTTCTCTTTAATATGTGACAATTGGCATCTGTATTATAAAATGTTAATTTACTTTTTGTTGATATTGAGCACACATGTATTTGCATTATATTTTTTTCTCAACTAATATAAAAAAGGATATATGCATAACATGTAATACTATGATAAAGAAATATATTTTTTTAATTATTTAGCATTCATCATCATCGGATATAGATTTTGGGGTCTGCCAGGAAACTGCATCAAGGCCATCGAGAAGAGTGCGAAAAAGAAAACACATTCCAAAAGAGTCGGAGAAAACAGAAAAAAGAGTTACATTACCAAGGCTACCAATTTCTGCTCCTTCCTTCAGCAGGGTATGTAAACTGCCATTTCTTTATTGCTTCAATATAGCAAAAGTAATAATAATAAAAGTATTGTTGGTTCAGGTAGCAAGACCAACGCTAGTTCTTCTGTGCTGAACCTTGACATTTCTATAAATTATGAGGGAAAAATGTTACAGTGACTCGTAATTTAATTAACATTATTTTCGCAAAACCTCAAACACAGCGTGACCGACCTACTTATTTTGTTTTGGCCATGTTACCTGAATCACGGATTTAACAAATTCACTGGATAACTTGTAGCACGATGATTATTTTGGGATGTGTCACTTCAAACTAACCTGCATATTCAAACACATATTATTAACAAAGTCATGAAGTCAATAGTTATTACATCACTCATTTGATAATGAGTGATTTAATAACTCATAATAACTCATAAATAATTTATTAATAACTAAGATGATTGCTGCATGAAATATTCAGGTATAACTGCTGAAGGTAAGCAGAAAAATAGAGGTTGTTGACAGAGCCGCGCAGACTGTGAGCATGGGTCCAATTGAAGTAAAAATATAAGTACCCGGGTCCATTTTAATATATATGAGAAATGGCAAATCTATCTGAAAGTCAACAAAGTCTAATATCAGAATTCAGGATTGACCTGTCAAATCTTACAAATGGACAATTTCTTGAAATTTATTCAGAAGTTAGTAAAAGCAAACAATATTTTGTGAATGACTTGGCTATTGTGATGAATTGTGATGCAGCAGATCTGAGAAATCAAGTGTTTAAACTGAAAAATGATTTGAAAAAACTGAGGGGAGAACTAAAGCAGTTTGTATTAGACAAACCATTTGAGGTTGTTTATCATAAACATAGTGCTAAGACAGCAAAGCATTCTTTTGAGCCTGTCATTAAAGAAAGTGTTGTAAGCACAATGAAATCAGTCATTGTGGACTTGAAGGAAACTGTTGAAGAACAGCAGAAAGGAAAATCAGAGTTGCTTGAAAGAAATGAAAATTTGAGATCCAAAAGAAAAAGGCTTGTAAGAAACATCCATTGTTTGAAACATGCTTTACAGAATAAAAGAAAAATATATGACACATTAAGAATGAAATACAGAACTGCTATCGCAGCAACAACTAAAGCTAGAGAAGTAAAACAGAGTGACTTAAAAAAAGAAAGTCTCAGATTTAGAAAAAAATATTAAGCTATTTAAAAAGAACCTTTCCCAGACTGAATCAGAGAAAAAGAAGATGGACCAGCTTAACTTAATACAACAAGAAAAGATTAAAAATCTTGAAGATGAGAGAACTGTATCTTTCTCTGAAATTGACAAGTTACAGGAAACCAAAAAAGACCTGAACAGTCAAGTATCATATCTTGAGAGTATGTTAATGGATGATCTGCAGTTTGGAGATGTTATTGAGACAATGGACGAGCAACAAAAATGCTATAATACAGCAACAACTGCATGTGTTTTGAATTTGTTAGATAAAGGTGTTGGAGTGCACCATGTTGGTAAAGTAATGACACATGTCAAAATTCTGTGGAAAGAAAATATCGAAATTACCATCAGTCCATACCAGAGAAAACAGAAAAAAGAGTTACATTACCAAGGCTACCAATTTCTGCTCCTTCCTTCAGCAGGGTACTTCCTTCAGCAGGGTATGTAAACTGCCATTTCTTTATTGCTTCAATATAGCAAAAGTAATAATAATAAAAGTATTGTTGGTTCAGGTAGCAAGACCAACGCTAGTTCTTCTGTGCTGAACCTTGACATTTTTATAAATTATGAGGGAAAAATGTTACAGTGACTCGTAATTTTATTAACATTATTTTCGCAAAAACTTCAAACACAGCGTGACCGACCTACTTATTTTGTTTTGGCCATGTTACCTGAATCACGGATTTAACAAATTCACTGGATAACTTGAAGCACGATGATTATTTTGGGATGTGTCACTTCAAACTAACCTGTATATTCAAACACATATTATTAATAAAGTCATTAATTCAATAGTTATTACATCACTCATTTGATAATGAGTGATGTAATAACTCATAATAACTCATAAATAATTTATTAATAACTAAGATGATTGCTGCATGAAATATTCAGGTAAAACTGCTGAAGGTAAGTAGAAAAATAGAGGTTGTTGACAGAGCCGCGCAGACTGTGAGCACGGGTCCAATTGATGTAAAAAAATAAGTACCCAGGTCCATATTAATATATATCAGAAATGGCAAATCTATCTGAAAGTCAACAAAGTCTAATATCAGAATTCAGGATTGACCTGTCAAATCTTACAAATGGACAATTTCTTAAAATTTATTCAATGAATAAATGAATGAATGAATGGTGTTTTACGGCACGTCGACACATAAATAGGTCATATTGTGCGCAAAAAGTGAAGAAAAATGAAGAAATGAAGTATTAATTAAAAATTAATGTAAATATATAAAGATAAAACTATTAAAAAATAAGGGAAAATTTATTCAAAAGTTAGTAAAAGCAAACAATATTTTGTGAATGACTTGGCTATTTTTATGTATTGTGATGCAGCAAATCTGAGAAATCAAGTGTTTAAACTAAACAAGAGGTCAATGACCTTGAAGCTCTACTGATTGATTTTGATTTCAGGAAGTAGTCGCTACAGACTTGTTTTTTGAAAAATTATTTTTAGCCGTGGCGGCCATCTTGAATTTCCGGCCGACCTGAAATTTTGCTAGGATCAATTAGACATCAAGAGCAACATTCCTGTGAAGTTTCATGAAAATCCGTCAAGTAGTTTCACAGGAATAGTCGCTACAAGTTTTCAATATATAACTCTATGTAAACAAAGATGGCCGCTGACAGCCATGTTTAACGCCGAATCAAAATAATGTTTGACTCTGATAACCATCATGTCATGCTGATCATTTTACAAAAAGTCCCATATCAATATCACTTATAGTTTTCAAAAAGTAGTCGCTACAAACTTCTTTTTTAAAAAATCTAATTTTAGCTGTGGCGGCCATCTTGAATTTCTGGCCGATCTGAAATTTTGCTAGGATCAATTAAACATTAAGAGCAACATTCCTGTAAAGTTTCATGAAAATCTGCTAAGTAGTTTCAAAGGATTAGTCGCTACAAGTTTTTACTATATAACTCTATGTAAACAAAGATGGCTGCTGGCAGCCATGTTTAACGTTGAATCAAAACAATTTTTGACAAGGACCAACATCATGTCATGCTGATCATTTTACAAAAAGTCCAATATCAATATCACTTATAGTTTTCAAGTAGTAGTCGTTACAAACTTGTATTTTGAAAATCTATTTTTAGCCATGGCAGCCATCTTGAATTTCTGGGCAGACCTGAAATTTTGCTAGGATCAATTAGACATCAAGAGCAACATTCCTGTGAAGTTTCATGAAATTCCGTCAAGTAGTTTCAGAGGAGTAGTCGCTACAAGTTTTCATTATATAACTCTATGTAAACAAAGATGGCCACTGGCAGCCATGTTTAACATCGAATCAAAATAATGTTGGACTCTCATAACCATCGTGTCATGCTGATCATTTTACAAAAAGTCCCATATCAATATCACTTAGTTTTCAAGAAGTAGTCGCTACAAACTTCTTTTTTAAAAATATATTTTTAGCTGTGGCGGCCATCTTGAATTTCTGGCCGATCTGAAATTTTGCTAGGATCAATTAGACATTAAGAGCAATATTCCTGTAAAGTTTTATGAAAATCTGTCAAGTAGTTTTAAAGAAGTAGTCGCTACAAGTTTTTACTATATAACTGTATGTAAACAAAGATGGCCTCTGGCAGCCATGTTTAACGTTGAATCAAAACGATTTTTGACAAGGACCAACATCATGTCCTTCTGATCATTTTAGAAAAAGTCCCATATCAATATCACTTACAGTTTTCAAATTTTGCTAGGATCAATTAGACATCAAGAGCAACATTCCTGTGAAGTTTCATAAAAATCCGTCAAGTAGTTTCAGAGGAGTAGTTGCTACAAGTTTTCATTATATAACTCTATGTAAACAAAGATGGCCGCGGCAGCCATGTTTAACGTCGAATCAAAACGATTTTCGACAAGGACCAACATCATGTCATGCTGATCATTTTAGAAAAAGTCCCATATCAATATCACTTATAGTTTTCATGAAGAAGTCGCTACAAACTTGTTTTTTAAAAACCTATTTTTAGATCTGGCGGCCATCTTGGATTTCACATCAACATGAATTTTTTGCTAGGATCAACTAGACCTCATGGGCAACATTTCTGTAAAGTTTCATGAAAATCCATTCAGTAGTTTCAGAGGAGAAGTCGCTACAAAAAAAAGTTTACGGACAGACAGACGGACAGACGGACGCCGCACCACGGCATAAGCTCTGCTGATCTCTGATCAGTAGAGCTAAAAATGATTTGAAAAAACTGAAGGGAGAACTAAAGCAGTTTGTATTAGACAAACCATTTGAGGTTGTTTATCATAAACATAGTGCTAAGACAGCAAAGCATTCTTTTGAGCCTGTCATTAAAGAAAGTGTTGTAAGCACAATGAAATCAGTCATTGTGGACTTGAAGGAAACTGTTGAAGAACAGCAGAAAGGAAAATCAGAGTTGCTTGAAAGAAATGAAAATTTGAGATCCGAAAGAAAAAGCTTGTAAGAAACATCCGTTGTTTGAAAAATACTTTACAGAATAAAAGAAAAATATATGACACATTAAGAATGAAATACAGAACTGCTATCGCAGCAACAACTAAAGCTAGAGTAGTAAAACAGAGTGACTTAAAAAAGAAAGTCTCAGATTTAGAAAAAAATATTAAGCTATTTAAAAAGAACCTTTCCCAGACTGAATCAGAGAAAAAAAAGATGGACCAGCTTAACTTAATACAACAAGAAAGGATTAAAAATCTTGAAGATGAGAGAACTGTTACGTTCTCTGAAATTGACAAGTTACAGGAAACCAATAAGGACCTGAAAAGTCAAGTATCATATCTCGAGAGTATGTTAGTGGATGACCTGCAGTTTGGAGATGTTATTGAGACTAGGGACGAGCAGCAAACATGCTATAATACAGCAACAACTGCATGTGTTTTGAATTTGTTAGATGAAGGTGTTGGAGTGCACCATGTTGGTAAAGTAATGACACATATGTCGAAATAAAATTCTGTGGAAAGAAAATATCGAAATTACCATCAGTCCATACCATAAACAGAATGGCAGATCAACGTGCAAGGTTGTCATATTTTCATATGGAAAAAAGTTGGCAGAAAAAAATATACAACTTTGCAATCAGATGAAACACGTTAACATGGCGCGTGTTATGAAGTGTACGGTGTAAGAGATGATGATGAGAAAGAATGGGTTCTAGGGCTAAGAGATATGACTGATAAAAGCTCACAGAGTTGTCTAAATACATTGAAAGAAATTTTAAATGATATTTCAGATACTACAAGTTCAGAAGTTGGTCATCAGATATTAGCAAACATTAAAAATACAATGTCCGATAGAGCAGCCACCGAAAAGAATTTCATTCATTACTTGAAAATTACAGAGATGAAATCTTACCACAAGTTTACTCTTACTGGGATGAGTTAACAGCTACAGAGAAAGAAACATTATCGCAGATGAACAACTTTTATTGCTGGGACTAATTTTTGGTGTTAAAAAATGGGCGTTTTTATTTCCCACCCACATAGCAGGATTACTAAAAATCATAAAAAACAACAACATTTTTTCACATTTTTCAATCAAATAAAAAACATAGTATATAAAAAGCATTTCTTTTGAAAAATATTTAACAAAAAAAAAATTCATGATCCATGCTAGCTAAGGTTAGTTTAACGCGCGCATGTGTGTGTGTATGCTATAGTAAGATACTTCTTATAAGAACTTGTTTTTTTAACAATATAGACAATCATAGCATTAATGTAAAATTAATATACGTGCTATAAAGAGCATAATATATAATACTAACGATACAGAGATATAAAGATAAATGGGAAAGCTGGACGAGCACAGCTGCACTTCTATCTGCTTGTTCCACTCCTGCGAAGAGAAGCTAACCTTGTTGGCGTGCAGGTGCAGCTTGTTTGTGAGTATGCACTTTGCAGGTTTCAGACGTCTGCATACAAGCGTATGCAGGGAATTGAATTGAATTGGGGATTTAAGGTGCACCAACACATGAAAAGGTTATATGGCGCCTAAAAGGCATGAACATGCCAGGCTCATCTTCCATGTACATCGAGATAAAATATGGAAAATGGGCCTAGAACCTTCTCACCCTGAACTGCAGAGTTGCTGCAAGTTCTAGCGTAGAAACTCCATTTACGCTGGAGCCACGTTATTGTTTTTCTGCCACTGCTCTTAGTGATGTGAGCGAGATGGCACCTGAAACAATGCAGGGGTCATGATGAAGACTTTTAATGAGCATGATCAAAAAATGACAAAATGAATATGAATGGGGGGTCCTACCCCTCTGCATGTGACGGTGTGTTTGCAGTGGTTGTATTCTACCCCGGCAACCACATGGGGACAGTGAAGAACGGCGACGCTATGGGAACAGTATGAGGCCAAGGAAGTTTCAACATCTGAATTCCTGCGAGAAATTGGAAAGATGTACGCGCCACTAATGGATACCTTTGAGAGAGTTGAGGATTAAAAATCTTGACTGTGTGTGAAGGGTTAACTATGCTTAGTGTTTGATGAAGGCAAATAACCAGAATTATGTTCAAACTTCTTTTATTCCTCAATCCAAAAAACATGGACTACACACATTTGAATAAACCAATAAGAATTGGTGTAACAAATGGAGTTAAATCTTTGATAAATGTCCGCTTAAATGTCAGACTAACATTGCGTTTAAATGTCTACATTTAACTGAATTCCAATTAAATTCAATACATAGCAATTCAGTATAATTAAGGTTTTATGGAATCCCTCAATTTATACACTGATATTCAGGAACTATGTTAACAACTGTTGTTTATAAATGGATAGTGAAGAGATATTGTTTTTGTTGTGGTTATTCTGATTAAATTAACGAGATGCAAAATAAAAACTATATTAAAATATATGTTACATACATGTGTTATACATTTTAATATTACCATTTATATATTCCTTAGTGATATATGTGATAAAATTACTAATTAATTCATAGTGATTGGCAAGTTAAAACAAGAAATCCGTGGATTCACATGTCTCGCCTAATGGGGGCTGGACTTAGAAATAAAAAGGTCAATGATGCTTAAATAAAAGTTTGTAAACATTTTAGTAACTAATAAGAAATATCACTGTAAGTGATAAATGCCCCCGAAGTGTCCTTTGACCTTTAAGTATGACCTTGACCTTGGAGCCATGGACCTGGATTTGTGCACGACACCTCATTTGGTTGTGGTGAGCACTTGTGCCAAGTTATTTGAAAATCCGTCCAGGCATGCAAAAGTTATTGACCGGACATGTTTTGACCTTTTACCTCTAAATGTGACCTTGACCTTGGGGCCACAGACATGGATTTTGTACGCGACATATCGTCTTGTTGTGGTGAGCACCTGTGCCAAGTTATTTGAAAATCCGTCCATGAATGCCAGAGTTTTTGACTGGACACAATTTGACTTTTGACCTCCAAGTGTGACCTTGACCTTGAAGACCTGGGTTTTGCGCGCGACACATCGTCTTGTTATGGTGATCACTTGTGCCGAGTTATTTAAAAATCCCTGCAGGGGTTGTGACGTTACGGTCCGGACACGAAATTGCATAAGTGTTTTTCACCTCTGAACTGCAAGTGTGACCTTGACCTTTGAGGTATGGACCTGGGTTTTGCGCGCGACACATCATCTTGTTATGGTGATCACTTGTGCAAAGTAATTTAAAAATCCCTGCAGGGGTTGTGATGTTACGGTCCGGACACAAAATTAATCTGCTGTGTCTAGTCTGGCATGGGTATTTTTTAATTCGTCCCACTTTCTTCTATGAATGAAATTTCATAAAAATGTGTGGGGTGGGGTTTATATTAACATTCTAAACAAATATGGTAAAGATCAGATAAAAAATGTAGTAACTAGAGATTTAACAAAGGAAAATACAATATATATTTTTAAACAAATCGCGGGCCATAACCTGTCATTACTAACAAGATCTAGCTAGCTTTCAAACTTGTCCAAGATTTCACTGATATACCATGCTTTGCACAACTAGACATTACACTGAGGCTACCTGCCAAATTTTGTTGAAATCCAACATGCCGTTTAGGAGTAGTGCTGACAAGAAATTTAAAGTAAACAGGAGGCCCAAGAGGGCCTGTGGATGCTCTACTGGCTAACATGGCTCTTATAACATCAATGAAGTTAGTGACTGTCATTTACATTTTTTTGGAAGTTTCGGGCAAAAAACAGCTTTTGAACTAAATCAAGGGCCAGAACTAAAGAATCTGTTAAAGTTCGGTAAAGATCAGATGAAAAATGAAGGCCCTACCGTATTAACAAGGCAAAATATAGCAATTTTAACTAAATTAAGAGCCACAACTCCTCTGTTACTGGTCTAACTGGTCCAACATAGAGCTAAAAAAAAATTAAAAAAATTAAAAGCAAAAATTAAAAAAAAATATATAATTTTTTTTTTTAAAAAAAAACATTAAAAAAAATCAATTAAAATTAAAAAATTAAAATAAAAAATAATAAAAAAAAAACAAGAGGCCCAAGAGGGCCTGTGAACGCTCTACTGGCTAACATGGCTCTTATAACATCAATGAAGCGAGTGACTGCCATTTACGTTTTTTTGAAAGTTTCGGGCAAAAAACAGCTTTTTAACTAAATCAAGGGCCATAACTAAAGAATCTGGTAAAGTTTGGTAAAGTTCAGATGAAAAATGAAGGCCATACCGTATTAACGAGGCAAAATATAGCATTTTTAACTAAATCAAGAGCCATAACTCCTCTGTTACTGGTCCGACTGGTCCAACATACAGCTAAAAATAAAAAAAATAAAAATATATATATATAAAGGAATAATTTCCAAAAAAAAAAAAAAAATGAAAAAAAAAATAATAATTTAAAAAAAAAAAAAAAAAAAAAAAATAATAATAATAATTAAAATAAAATTAATAATAATTAAAATAAAATTAATAATAATATAAAAAAGACAGTCGTAAAAGCTGGTAAAGTTTGGCAAAGATCAGATGCAAAATGAAGGCCCTATCGTACGACGAGGCAAATTATAGCATTTTTAACAAAATCAAGGGCCATAACTCTGCTGTTATGGGCCGATCAGGTTGTTTTTCGAACCTGACCAAGCTTTCATAGACATTAACAATCTCATGAAGTTTGGTAAAGATCGGGTGAACAATGAAGGCCCTATCGTCTTAACGAGACAAAGTATATCATTTTGAAGTAAATCAAGGGCCATAACTCCTATGTTACTGGTCCAATATGGCTGGTTTTCGAACTTGTCCAAGCTTTCATTGATATTAACAATCTGATCAAGTTTGTTAAAGATCGGATGAACAATGAAGCCCCCATCGTCTTAACGAGGCAAAATATAGCATTTTTAACTAAATCAAGGGCCATAACTTCGCTGTTACTGGTCCGATATGGCTGTTTTTCAAACTTGTTCGAGCTTTCAACGACATTAACAATCTGATAAAGATTGGTAAAGATAGGATGAACAATGAAGCCCCTATCGTCTTAACGATACAAAACATAGCATTTTTAACTAAATCAAGGGCTACAACTCCACTGATACTAGTCCCATATGGCTGGTTTTCGAACTTGTCCGAGCTTTCACTGATATTACAATGTGGTAAAGTTTGGTAAAGATAGGATGAAAAACGAAGGCCCTATTGTCTTAACGAGGCAAAATATAGCAATATAGCATTTTTAACTAAATCAAGGACCATAACTCTGCTGTTACTGGTCCGATCTGGCTGGTTTTCAAACTTGTCTGAGCTTTCATTGATATTAACAATGTGGTAAAGTTTGGTAAAGATAGGATGAAAAATGAAGGCCCTATCGTCTTAATGAGGCAAAATTTAGCAATAGAGCATTTTTAACTAAATCAAGGGCCATAACTCTGCTGTTACTTGTCCGAACTGGCTGGTTTTCGAACTCATTCGAGCTTTCATTGATATTAACAACCTGTTAAAGTTTGGTAAAGATCGGATGAAAAATGAAGGCCCTATCGTCTTAACGAGACAAAAGTTAACAACGGACGACGGACGGACGGAAGACGGACAACTCGGCATCCCATAATCTAGTAGAGCTAAAAATTGAAAAAAATAAATTGAAAAAAATAAATAAAAAAAAAAAAAGTTTGGTAACGATCGGATGAAAAATGAAGGCCCTCTCGTCTTAACAAGGCAAAATATAGCGTTTTGAACTAAATCAAGGGCCATAACTAAGCTGTTACTGGTCCGATATGTTTGGTTTTCGAACTTGTCTGAGCTTTCATTGATATTAACAATCCGATAAAGTTTGGTAAAGATCAGATGAACAATGAAGGCCCCTATCGTCTTAACGAGGCAAAATATAGCACTTTTAACTAAATCAAGGCCCATAACTCCGCTGTTTCTTGTTTGAAATGGCTGGTTTTCAAACTTGTTCGAGCTTTCAATGACATTAACAAGCTGATAAAGTTTGTCAAAGATCGGATGAACAATGAAGCCCCTATCATCTTAACAAGGCAAAATATAGCATTTTTAACTAAATCCAGGGCTACAAATCCGCTGTTACTGGTTCGATATGGGAGCTTTCAACAACATTAACAATCTGATAAAGTTTGGCAAAGATCGGATGAACAATGAAGCCCCTATCGCGTTAACGAGGCAAAATATAGCATTTTTAACTAATCAAGGGCCATAACTCCACTGTTACTATTCCGATATGGCTGGTTTTCAAACTTGTCCGAGCTTTCATTGATATTAACAATCTGATAAAGTTTGGTAAAGATCGGATGAACAATGAAGCCCCTAGCGTCTTAACGAGGCAAAATATAGCATTTTTAACTAAATCAAGGGCCTGATGTTACTAGTCCGATATAGCTGGTTTTCGAACTTGTCCGACCTTTCATTGATATTAACAATGTGGTTAAGTTTGGTAAAGATAGGATGAAAAACGAAGGCCCTATCATCTAAACGCGGCAAAATATAGCAATACAGCATTTTTAACTAAATCAAGAACCATAACTCTGGTGTTACTGGTCCGATCTTGCCGGTTTTCGAACTTGTCCGAGCTTTCATTGATATTAACAACCTCTTAAAGTTTGGTAAAGATTGGATGACAAATGAAGGCCTCATCATCTTAACGAGGCAAAATATAGCAATATAGCATTTTTAACTAAATCAAGGGCCATAACTCTGCTAATACTTTTCCAATCTGGTTGATTTTCGAACTCATCCGAGCTTTTATTGATATTAAGAAACTCTTAAAGTTTGGTAAAGATTGGATGAAAAATGAAGGCCCTATCATCTTAACGAGACAAAAGTTAACAACGGACAACGGACGGACGACGGACAACTCGGCATCCCATAAGCTCTGATGGCCTTCGGCCAGTAGAGCTAAAAATGTCAAAGTGCCATAACTTAAGTCATAAATCAGCGAACTGGAACAAAAGCATGATATGTACAACTAGACATCTTACCGATGTTTCCTGCCAAGTTTCGTCGAAATCCAACAAGGCGTTTAGGAGAAGTAGCGCCGAGTAAAAATGTCAAGGGACCGTAACTCCATCAAAAATCAACGAACCGCAAAAAAAACAATAGGTACAAGTAGAAATCATATCAATGCTTCCTGCTAACATGGCGTTAACACCAATTTATTTTTTTAAAAAGTATAAATTAAAAAAGAAAATGAAATAAAAAATATAAATAAAAAAAAATAAAAAAATAATAAAAATATAATAAAATATACCGGTATATATTAAACAAAAATTTAAACACAAAAAATATACTGAATAATAAAAAAATATGCAAAACATCTGGTAAAGTTTGGTAAAGATCAGATGAAATATGAAACCCCTATCGTATTAACGAGGTAAAATATAGCACTTTTAACTAAATCAAGGGCCATAACTCCGCTGTTACTGGTCCAATCAGGCTGGTTTTCAAACTTGTGCGAGCTTTTATTGATATTAACAATCTGTTAAAGTTTGTTAAAATCGGATGAAAAATGAAGACTCTTGGCCAGTAGAGCTAAAAATCATCAGCTCCAAAAAGTAGGTCAAGGTCATAGATGAAATCAGTGCATCCAAAAAGATGCACTACCCAGGACACAACTATGTCAAAATAGAATATGTTTTCTTCCAAAGATTAAACTATAAATTAGGTTTAAAACATCTAGTGCATAATTATAGTTCATGAGAAAGTGATGTAAATGTAACAATTAAAGCTATCTGCTCTTTGCTTGGATGGTGAAGGTCACATCTACATTTGCTTTGTCACGTTGCAATGTACCACTCAAGATACAACTATAAGCAAAGTTTGAAAGGTCTTAGTGCATACAGTTTGTGAAAGTGACCTAAATGCGAAAGATGAACCTAAAAATTATAAGGTTATCTGCCCTTTGCTTGGAGGGTCAAGGTCACTTCCACATTTGCTTTGTAACATTGCAATGTACCACTCAAGATACAACTATAAGCAAAGTTTCAAAGGTCTAGTGCATACAGTTTGTGAAAAAGTGACATAAACGCAAAAGTTGAACCTAAATTTTATTAAGTTATCTGCCCTTTGCTTGGAGGGTCAAAGTCACTTCCATATTTCCTTTGTCACGTTGGGATGTACCACCTAAGATACAACTATAAGCAAAGTTTGAAAGGTCTATTGCATACAGTTTGTGAGAAAATTACCTAAACGCAAAACTTGAATGTTGACGCAGCCGCCGCCGCCGGAAAAGCAACACCTATGTCTCTTTTTTTCTTCGAAAAGGCGAGACAAAAAACAACGATGCTGTGTATTTACATGTCTATATCTATAGACAATTTCTAAAATACACTAAAATAACTAATTATTTCATAGTGATTGGCCACATTAAAAAAATATATAACGGTGCCGAAACATCTAGGGGCCGATATGACTAGGTCCGAAAACGTTTGGTGCCGAAACGTCTAGGTGCCGAAATGGTTTGGTGCCGAAACATCCTGAAATCTAAAACTAAATCGGGGCGTGGGCCAAATTTGACACTGGGGTCACCATTTGAACAAACTTGGTAGAGGACCATAATCTTATAGTAATTGCAAAATATTAAACCACTGGCTCTTGTAGTTTCAGAGATTTTTTAATGTTTTTCCTATACAAGTCTATGTAAAACTGTGACCCCCGGGGCGGGGCCAAATTTGACATCAGGGTCACCATTAGAACAAACATGGTAGAGGACCATAAGCTTATAGCAAATGCAAAATATTAAATCTCTGGCTCTTGCAGTTTCAGTGAAGATTTTTTAACGTAAAACTGTGACCCCCGGGTCGAGGCCAAATTTGACCCCAGGGTCACCATTTAAACAAACTTAGTAGAGGATCATAAGCTGATGTTACATGTAATACATGTGTGCTCTGTGCCTTGTGGCTTAAGAGAAGAAGATTTTTTTTAAGTTTTTCCTATATAAGTCTATGAAAAGCATGCAAAGTCTCCATATACAAACTTTATCGGGGCACAGCCATTTTTGACCCCGGGACTTCATTAGAAAAAATTAGATAGTCTAGGCCTTGGTGATTATTTTAAAAGAAAAACTGTTGAAATCTGTCCAGCGGTTCTCGAGAGGAAGATTTTAAAGGTTTCGACCATATATGGTAATGGCGGCCGTCTTGGATGTTGCCCTGACCTAATTTTAACAAATCTAAAAAGCATTCATCTAAGGATCATCCAAGTGAAGAGTGGTCAAAATTGGCCAAGCGGTTTCTGAGGAGGTCGTCTGAAGCAAAACTTAATGACGACGACGGATGACGGATGACGGACGAAGAGTGATCGCAATAGATCAAGGTGATCTAACAAGAGGTCAATGACTTTGAAGCTCTACTGATAGGTTTTGATAGCTAGATCAGCATTCCTATGAATTTTCATAAAAATCTGTCAAGTAGTTTCAGAGGACTAGTTGCTAAAAGTATTTACTATATAACTCTATGTAAACAAAGATGGCCACTGGCGGCCATGTTTAATGCCAAATCAAAATAATTGTGTACAAAGATCAACATCATGTCATGCTGATCATTAAAGTTTTGCTGGGATCAATAAGACGTCAAGAGCAACATTCTTGTAAAGTTTTATGAAAATCCATCAAGTAGTTTCACTATACTATTTATAGTAGTTTCACTTTTTACTATATAACTCTATTTAAACAAAGATGGCCACTGGTAGCCATACTTAATGTTGAATCAAAATAGATTTCGACAAGGATCAACACCATGTCATGCTGATCATTTTAGAAAAAGTCCCATATCAATATCACTTACAGTTTTCAAGAAGTAGTCGCTACAAATTTGTTTTATTTTTAAATCTATTTTTAGCCGTGGCGGCAATCATGAATTTACAGATGACCTGATATTTTGCTAGGATCGACTAGATATCAAGAGGAACATTCCTGTGAAGTTTAATGAAAATCCGTAAAGTAGTTTCAGAGCAGTAGTCGCTACATGCTTTTACTATATAACTCTATGTAAACAAAGATGGCCACTGGTGGCCATGCTTAATGTTAGATATCATCAAAATAAATTTCGACAAGTGTCAACATCATGTCATGCTGATCATTTTAGAAAAAGTCCCATATCAATATCAATTTCAGTTTTCAAAAGTAGTCGCTACAATTTTTTTTTTTTAACAAGAGGCCCAGCCCAATAGGGCCTGTGGACGCTCTACTGGCTCAAGATAAAGTTTATGTATAAGGAGCCATAAGTCTTTCAAAAATCATTCAACCAGAACATGGCAATGACAGGTGCAACTAGGCTTAGTACCGATCATTCTCGCCAAGATCGCTGAAATCTGGCAGAGTTCAGAAGAGACTCATCTGGACAAAGTTTGTGTATTAAAACATTTAAAGGGTCACAACTCTGCCAAAAATCATTCAACCAAAATATGGCGATGATATGCACAACTAGGCTTGATACTGATCATCCTTGTCAAGTTCCGTCTATATGCAGCCAGGGGTTCAGGAGAACTAGCCCGGAAAAAAATTGTGGTATCAAAAAAATCCTTTAAAGGGCCATAACTCTGCCAAATATCTGTAAACCGGAACGTGACAATGACATGCACAGCTAGGCTTGGTGCTGATCATCCCTGCAAAGTTTCTTTAAAATCTGGCGAGGGGTTCAGGACAAGTAGATCAGACAAAGTTTGTGTATTAAAACCTTTAAAGGGCCATAATTCTGCAAAAAAAATCATTTAACCGGACTACTCCAATGATTTGCACAACTAGACATGGAATTGATCATCCCTAAAAAGCTTCGTTTACATCCGGCCAGGTTCAGGAGAACTAGTCAGAACAGTTTGTGTATTAAAACCTTTAAAGGGCCCTACTAACTCCGCCAAAAGTCATTCAACCGGAACACGGCGATGATGTGCACAACTAGATATAGAATCGATCATCCCTAAAAAGTTTTGTTTAATCCGGCCAGTGGTGTAGGAGAACTAGTCAGAACAAAGTTTGTGTATTAAAACCTTTAAAGGGCTATAACTCTGCCAAAATCATTCAACTGGAACACGGCGACTATGTACAACTAGGCTTGGTACTGATCATCCCTGCAAAGTTTCAATGAAATCCGGTCAAATGAAGGCCCTTTCATCTTAATGAAGGCAAGATGTAGCATATTTCAGAAAATCAAGGGCCATGACTCCGATGTAAATGGTCCAATCTGGATGGTTTTCGAACTCGTCCAAGCTTTCATTGATATTAACAATCTGGTAAAGTTTCTTAAAGATAGGATGAAAGATGAAGGCCCTATCGTCTTAACGAGGCAAAATATAGGATTTTTAACTAAATCAAGGGCCATAACCCCACTGTTACTGGTCCGATCTAGCTGGTTTCCAAACTTGACCAAGCTTTCATTGATAGGAACAATCTCATAAAGTTTCATAAAGATCGCATGAAAAATGTAGGCCCTATCATCTTAACGAGGCAAAATATAGCATTTTAACTAAATCAAGAGCCATAACTCATCTGTTACTGGTCCGATCTGGCTGGTTTTCGAAATTGTCTGAGCTGTCATTGATATAAACAATCAGGTAAAGTTTTGTAAAGATCAGATGAAAGATAAAGGCCCTATCGAATTAACGAGGCAAAATATAGCATTTTTAACTAAATCAAGGGCCATAACTCCACTGTTACTGGTCCGATCTGGCTGGTCTTCAAAATTGTCCGAGCTTCTATTTATATAAACAATCTGGTAAAGTTTGGTAAAGATCGAATGAAAGATAAAGGCCCTATCGTCTTGAGTCAAAATATAGCATTTTTAACTAAATCAAGGGCCATAACTCCCCTGTTAATGGTCCGATCTAGCTGGTCGTCGAAGTTGTCCAAGCTTTAATTTATATAAACAATCTGGTAAAGTTTGGTAAAGACTGGATAAAAGATGAAGGCCCTATTGTCTCAATGAGGCAAAATATAGCATTTTTAACTAAATCAAGGGCAATTACTCCGCTGTTAATGGTCCGATCTAGCTGTATTTCGAACTTGTCCAAACTTTCATTGATATTAACAATCTGTGCAAATTTGGTAAAGATCAAATAATAAATGAAGGTGCTAGAGTGTTCACAAGGCTTAATATGGCATTTTTCAGCAAAACAAGGGCCATAACTCTGGTGAAATTTATCCGATCCGGCTGGTTTTTGAACTTGTCCGAGCTTTCATTGATATAAAGACACTGGAAAAGTTTCGTAAAGATTTGATTAATAATGAAGGCCCTAGAGTGTTCACAAGCCAAAAGTTAACGACGGACGACAGACGACGGACGACGGACAACTCGCCATCCCATAAGCTCTGCTGGCCTTCGGCCTGTAGAGCTAAAGATCTATTTTTAGCCGTGGCAGCAATCATGAATTTACAGATGACCTGACATTTTGCTAGGATCAACTAGATATCAAGAGGAACATTTCTGTGAAGTTTCATGAAAATCCGTAAAGTAGTTTCAGAGGAGTAGTTGCTGCATGCTTTTACTATATAACTCTATGTAAACAAAGATGGCAGCTGCCGGCCATGTTTAATGTCGAACCAAAATAATTTTCAACAAGGATCAACATCATGTCATGTTGACATTTTAGAAAAAGTCCCATATCAATATCACTTACAGATTTCAAGAAGTAGTCGCCACAATTTCTTATATGAAGAAATGAAGAAATGAGGAAGTTATAGCAACCTTAAAGTTTTCGTGAAGAAAAAAATGAGTATTTAACCCATATAATGACCTACATACAGTGTGACCTTGACATTTATATTTTAGTATGGTTATGATGATGTTGTCATGATGAGTATATATTGAAAGTTTGATGAAGAAATATCAAGAAATGAGAAGTTATAGCCAACGTTAAGTTTTCGTGAAGAAAAAACAAGTATTTAACCCATATGACCTACTGTGTGACCTTAACCGTTATATGTTAGTGCGGTCATGTCAACGTTGTCATGATGATTATAAATTGAAAGTTTGTTGAAGAAATATCAAGAAATGAGAAAGTTATATTGGTAGCCAGCGTTAAGTTTTCGGGAAGGAAACAAGAGCTGTCGGAGAACAGCGCAGCTCAACTATTCGATTTTTCAGAGAATAATGAATTATATAGCCAGTATATACCATCAGAAAACAAGGCTAAAACAATGTTGGGGTTGGGGGGTTGGGGGGGGGGGGGGGGGGGGGGGGGTTGGGGGGGGGTATAATAAGTCGGGCCAATATAAAATTATTGTTAGAATCTCATATAAATTATAGTTAAATTTGGGAGTGAAATTTTATTTTTTATTTTTAACAGTTTTAATCCACAATTGCTGTCATTTTAAAGAAAGCTGTGGTCAAAATGCAACTCGGGGAGGGAGTGGATATCTGGCAATTTTTATTGTGGCCTAATTTCATTTTTTTTAATTGTTATTTCATCTGTGTATCTGAATTTAATCTAAACTGTTTTATATGTAAAAGATGGCGTTCAAATTTAAAAAAAGAAAATCCAAATAATGGAAGATAAAATGAAAACAATTCCCTTCCCCCTGGGGGAAACATATTGATAAACTGATGAAACAAAACAACACAGAGATGTGTTAAAAATGTGTTTCGAGTGTAGGGTGGGGCAACATGGCTATAATTATGTGTAAGAATTGACACAGAAATATGTAAAAAAATAAAAATATAAAAAAAAGAAGACAAAATTACTTATGCAACCCTTTACAACATACTATAAGGAAACCAATTCCCAAATTCAGTTGAGCTAGGATAAGAAATGTAGGAGATATAGACCTGTAAACACAGCTTACACACACAATTTGATGTGAAATAGACACATTTTAAGGGCCATCAGAATTTGGGTTCCATGGGAGCCCAGGGGTTACAGGGACCAAAATTACATAGGTAACCCTTAAGATAATGTTACAAGGAAGCTCATGGCCAAATTTGCTTGTGCTAGGATAAGAAATATAATAGACTTGTAAACACAGCTTACACACAACATTTGATGTGAAATGGGACATATTTTATGGGCTATCAGAATTCGAGTTCCATGGGAGCCCATGGGTTACAGTACAGGAACCAAAATGCGGGACGCCGACGCCAACGCAAACGCCGACGCCAACGCATTAAATGGGACCAGAGGCAATCTGTGCCAATACAAATGCAAGACAAAACATGCTTCAGTTTCACAGGCATTAAATAGTACTAGACTGTAGAACTGTAGGACAGGGTTGCAGGATCACTCCATGTATTGTAAAAAGACTGTAAACTAATGGGACAGGATTGGCACTCCATGCATTGTTAACAGCCTGTAGAATGGTGGGACTAGTTGGGTGGCACTTCATATATTGATAGAAAGCCTGTAGAATGGTTGGACAAGTTGGTCATTCTATGTTAACAGCCTGTAGAATGGTGGGCCAGGGCAGGCACTCCATGTTAAGAGCCTGAAAATGGCAGGACAAAGTGGGCACTCTATGTGTACAGTCTGTAGAATGGTAGGACTATAGTTGGGTGGCAATTCATATATTGATAGAAAGCCTGTAGAATGGTCGGACAAGTTGGTCATTCTATGTTAACAGCCTGAAGAATGGTGGGACAAAATGGGCACTATGTTTACAGCCTGTAGAATGATAGGACAGAGAGGGCACTCCATGCTGACAGCCAGTAGAATGGTAGGATAGGGCTGGCACTTAATGTTAAGAGCCTGTGGAATGGTGGACCAAGGTGGGCATCCTTGTTAACAGCCTGTAGAATAATGGAACAGAGTGGGCACTTCATGTTAAGAGCCTGTAGAATGCTGGAACAAGGTGGGCACTTCATGTTAAGAGCCTGTAGAATGGTGGGACAGGATGGGTACTCCATATTAACATCATGTAGAATGGTGAGACATACCAGACACTCCATATTAACAGCCTTTAGAATGGTGGGACAGGATATGCACATGTACTCCATATTAACAGCCTGGAGAATGGTGGGACAGGATTGGTACTCCATGTTAACAACCTGTAGAATGGTGGGACAGGAAGGGCACTCCATGTTAACAGCCTGTAGAATGGTGGTAAAGGATGTGTACTCCATATTAACAGTATATATGATCGTGGAATAGGGCTGGAACTCCATGTTAACCGTCTGAAAATGGGGTGGACAGGGCGAGGGCGGGCAATCCATGTTTTGTTAACAGCCTGAAGAAAGTGGAATAGGGCGGTCGCTACATGTATTGTTCGCAGACTAGATTGGTGGGAAAGGGTTGTCACTCCATTTCAACTGCATGGACACCCCATGTATTATTACCAGCCTCTAGGATGGTGGGACAGTGGAGGCACTCCATTTTAAGAGCCTGTATAATGGCAGGACATACCAGACACTCCATGTTAACAGCCTGTAGAATGGTGGGACATACCGGACACTCCATGTTAACAGCCTGTAGTTTGGTGGGACATACCGGACACTCCATGTTAACAGCCTGTAGAATGGTGGGACATACCGGACACTCCATGTTAACAGCCTGTAGTTTGGTGGGACAAGTGAGGGAGGGGAACAGCAAGTAGAATGGTGGGACAAGGTGGGCACTCCATGGTAAAGTCTGTAGAATGGTGATACAGGATGGGCACTCCATATTAACAGTCTTAAGAA
The DNA here is from genome assembly GCA_037043455.1 of Cyrtodaria siliqua. NCBI lineage: Eukaryota > Metazoa > Mollusca > Bivalvia > Adapedonta > Hiatellidae > Cyrtodaria > Cyrtodaria siliqua. The sequence continues at coordinate 95,177 of JAWPHD010007779.1, forward strand.
TGGTAGAAGATTGAGACCCACAGTCCATGTTAACACCCTGTAGAATGGAAGGACATGGTGGGCAGCCTGCAGAATGGTGGGAGAGATGGGACTCCATGTAAACAGTTTGTAGAATGGTGGGACAGGGCACACCTTTTTTTCTGTGACCCTTACTCAGTATCAGTGAGCTCAGTTTCAGATTTGTAGGCAAATGGGATTTGACAGATCAGTGATACATAAGGGACTGGAGGCGATATGGAAGAGTAACTGGTGCAAGTACAAGAGTAACGCTTCAAAACATGCTTCTGCTTCACAGGCATTCAATAGTACTAGACTGTAGAACTGTAGTACAGGGTGACCGGATCAGTCCATGTATTGTAAAAAGGCTGTAAACTAATGGGACACGACCGACACTTCAAGTATTGTTAACAGCCTGTAGAAAGGTGAGATTAGAGTGGTGTGGCACTTCATATATTGCTAGAAATAGTATGGTCGGACAGCTTGTAGACTGGTGGGAAAGGGCTGGCACTCCATGTTAGAAAGTGTGGAGAATTGTGGGATAGTGCAGGAATTTCATATTAACAGCCTGTAAAATGTGGGACAGGGCAGGCAGCCTGTACCTAAGTATCTGGTTTATATGCCTGGTTGGTCCTCTAATAAAACTGGATGGTATTTTAGTGTGTATTTGAAAAATAGTGGTTATAAATTTGTAGATGAGGCATTTGAACAGATCCAGTGTTTTTTTATGTGTTTTGTGAATGCAGCCTGTGCCCGTGCCATTGTGAAAAATAGCGGCATTTTTCTAGAAATTGTGAAAATTGTGAAATATTACAACAAAAGAGAAATAAACTTTTTTCACTTTTTTTTTCACAGTTTAATATCCCTTGGATTTAAGTTTTGTTATGGTAAATACAGACTAGTTTTGACACCAGCTTATATTAAGACTAGTATCCTTACTGGTCTGTATTTACCCCCACAAAAAATATTTGGCACTCCATGTGACAGGACAGGGAGAGCACTCCATGCTAACAGCCAGTAGCATGCTGAGACAAAGCAGGCACTACAATTTAACAGCCCATAGAATGCTAAGACAGGACAAATTCTCCATGTCAATCATCTGTAGAATACCGAGACAGAAGGTACTATATGTTAACAGCCTGTAGAATGGTGGGATATGGCAGGCACTCAATGTTAACAGCCTGTATAATAGTGGGGTATGGCAGGCCCTCCATGTTAACAGCCTGTGGAATGGTGGGACATACTGGGCACTTCATGTTAACAGCCTGTAGAATGGTGGGACAGAGCAGGCACTTTAAGTTAAGAGCCAGTAGAATGCTGGGACAGGACAAGTAGTGTGTAACATGATGGAACAGGACAGGCACTCCATGTTAACAGCTTGTAGAATGCTGGGACAGGGAGGAACTCTGCTAACAGCCTGTATAATAGTGGGACAGAATGGGTACATGTACTCCATGTTGACAGCCTGTAGAATGGTAGGACATACCGGGCACTCCATATTAACAGCCTGTAGAATGGTGGGACAGGATGGGTACATGTACTCCATGTTGACAGCCTGTAGAATGCTGGGACAGGGCAGGAACTCCGTTAACAGCCTGTAGAATGCTGGGACAGAATGGATACATGTACTCCATATTAACAGCCTGTAGAATGGTGGGACATACCGGGCACTCCATATCAACAGCCTGTAGAATGTGGGACAGGATGGTTGCATGTACTCCATGTTGACAGCCTGTAGAATGCTTGGACAGGATGGGTACATGTACTCCATATTAACAGCATGTAGAATGGTGAGACATACCGAACACTCCATGTTAACTGCTCCTGTAGAATGGTGGGACATACCGTGGCACTCCATATTATCAGCCTGTAGAATGGTGGGACAGGATATGTACATGTACTCCATATTAGCAGCCTCTAGAATGGTGGGACATACCAGGCACTCCATGTTAACAGCCTGCAGAATGGTGAGACAGGATGGGTACCACATAGTAACAGCCTGTAGAATAGTGGGACATACTGGGCACTCCATGTTAACTGACTGTAGAATGGTAGTACAGGATGGGTACTCCATGTTAACAGCATGTAGAATGGTGGAATAGGGCAGGCACTTCATGTTAACAGCCTGTTAAATGGTGAAACAGGGAAGCTGTATAATGCTGGGACAGGATGGGTACATGTACCCCATATTAACAGCCTGTAGAATGGTGGGACATACCAGACACCCCATGCTAACAGCCTGTAGAATGGTGGGACATACTGGACACTCAATGTTAACAGCCTGTAGTTTGGTGGCACAGGATGGGTACTGCATATTAACAGCCTCTAAAATGGTGAGACATACCGGGCACTCCATGTTAGAGATCATACTCTTCATGTAAACAACCTGTAGAATGGTGATGGTGAGACAGCCGACAGCCCCTCAATGTTAACAGCCTGTAGGTTGGTGTGACAAGTGAAGTTGGGGAAGGGGTTGGGGGGCATTTCATATGTTAACAGCCAGTAGAATGGTGGGACAAGGTGGGCACTCCATGGTAAAGTCTGTAGAATGGTGGTACAGGATGGGCACTCCATATTAACAGCCTTAAGAATAGTGGAATGGGACCCACAGTCCATGTTAACACCCTGTATAATGGTAGGACAGGGCGGGCACTATACATCATTAACAGCCTGTAGAATGCTGTAGAATGGAGGGAGAGATGGGACTCTTCATGTAAACAGTTTGTAGAATCGTTGGACAGGGCACACCCTTTTTTTCTGACCCATATCCAGTATCAAAGTGGGCTCAGTTTCAGATTGAGCGATATAGAAAAATTGTATCTAACAGCCTGAAGGTTGGTGAAACACTCTATTCAGGTATACCAAAGATCCTGGTTTTATGCCTGGTTGGTCCTCTAATAAAACTGGAGGATAAGTGGGTATTTGAGAAATAGTGATGATAAATTTGTAGTCAAGTGGGATTTGACAGTGATACATAAGGGACTGGAGGCGATATGGAAGAGTAACTGGTGCAAATGCAAATACAAGAGAAATGCCTCAAAACATGCTTCTGTTCCACAGGCATTAAATAGTACTAGACTGTAGAATTGCAGTACAGGGTGTAAACTAAAGCCTGGAAACTAATGGGACAGCACTGACACTTCAAGTATTGTTAACAACCTGTAGAATGGTGAGATTACAGTGGTGTGGCACTTCATATATTGTAAGAAATAGTATGGTCGGACAGCTTGTAGACTGGTGTTAAAAACGTGGAGAATTGTGGGATAGTGCAGGCATTTCATATTAACAGCCTTTAAAATGTGGGACAGGGCAGGCAGCCTGTACCTAAGTTTCTGGTTTATATGCCTGGTTGGTCCTCTAAAAATAGTGGTTATAAATTTGTAGGCGAGGCATTTGAACAGATCAATGATATTAAATCGGACTGGAGATGAACTGGAAAAGTAACTGGTGCCAATACAAATACAAGAGGAAATCTCCATAACATGCTTCAGTTTCACAGGCATTAAACAGTACTAGATAGGAAAATTGCAGGACAGAGTGGCCAGATTACTCCATGTATTTTAAAAAAGCCTTTAAAATAGTGGGACAGGACTGGCACTCTATGCCTTTTTAACAGCCTGTAGAATGGTGGGACTATAGATAGGTGGAACTCTATATATAAAGATAGAAAGCCTGTAGAATGGTCAGACAAGATGGGCATTCTATGCTAACAGCCTGTAGAATGGAGGGACATGGCAGGCACTCCATGTTAACAGCTTGTAGAATGGTGGGACAGGGCAGGCACAACATGTTAACAGCCAGAAGAATGGTGGGACAAAGTGGGCACTCTATGTGTACAGCCTGTAGAATGATGGGACAGAGACACTGCATGCTGACAATAGAATGGTGGGACAGGGCTGGCACTTCATTTTAAGAGCCTGTAGAATGATGGGACAAGGTGGGCACTCTATGTTAACAGCCTATAGAATGGTGGAACAAAGTGGGCACTTCATGTTAAGATCCTGTAGAATGGTGGGACAGAGAAGTCTAAGTTAAAGTGCACACCCTTTTTTCTGTGAGCCATAATCAGTATCAAAGTGAGCTCAATTTCAGTTTGAGCGATATGGAAAAATCGTATCTTAAGAGCCTGAAGGTTGGTGAAACACTCTATTCAGGTGTACCTAAGAGCCTGGTTTTATGCCTGGTTGGTCCTCTAATAAAACTGGAGGATAAGTGTGTATTTGAGAAATAGTGATTATAAATTTGTAGGCAAGTGGGATTTTACAGATCAGTGATACTATAAGGGTGCAAATACAATAGGAACGCCTCAAAACCTGCTTCTGATCCACAGGCATTAAATAGTACTGGACTGCAGAATTGTAGTACAGGATGGCCTGATCACTCCATGTATTGTAAAAATCATGTAAACTAATGGGACAGGACTGACACTTCCAAGTATTGTTAACAGCCTATAGAATGGTGAGATTACAGTGACGTGGCACTTCATATATTGTTAGAAAGTCTGTAGTTTGGCTGGAAAGTTTGTAGACTGGTGGGACAGGGCTGGCAATCCACATCAAAAGTGGGGAGAATTGTGGGACAGTGCAGGCATTTCATATTAACAGCTTGTAGAATGATGGAACTTGGCAGGCACTCAGTGATAACAGCCTGTAAAATGTGGGACAGGACAGGCAGCCTGCAGAATTTTGGGACAGGACAGGCACTCCATGTTAACAGTTTGTAGAAAGGTGGGACGGGGCAGACCCTTTTTAATGTGTCCCATACTCTGTATCAAATTGAGCTGAGTTTCAGAATGAGCCAGATGGACATTACTCTGGTAAATCGTATCTAAGAGCCTGAAGGTTGTTGAAACACTCTGTTCAGGTTTACCTAAGAGCCTGGTTTATATGCCTGGTTGGTCCACTAATATAACTGGAGGATAAGTGTGTATTTGAGAAATAGTGGTTATAAATTTGTAGGTGAGGCATTTGAACAGATCAATGATATTAAATGGGACTGGAGGCAATCTGTGCCAATACAAATGCAAGACAAAACATGCTTCAGTTTCACAGGCATTAAATAGTACTCGACTGTAGAACTGTAGGACAGGGTTGCAGGATCACTCCATGTATTGTAAAAAGCCTGTAAACTAATGGGACAGGATTGGCACTCCATGCATTGTTAATAGTATGTAGAATGGTGCAATACGACAGGCACTCCATGTCAACAGCCTGTAGATTGGTAGGATAGGTCAGGCTTTCATGTTAACAACCTGCAGAATGATGGTACAGGTCAGGCACTCCATGTTAACAGCCTGTAGATTGGTGGGATAGGGCATGCACTTCATAATAAGAACCTGCAGAATGATGGAACATGGCAGGCTATCCATGTTAACAGCCTGTAGAATGGTGGGACAGGGCAGGCACTTCATGTTAACAGCATCTAGAATGGTGGGATAGGGCAGGCACTTCATGTTAACAGCCTGTAAAATGGTGGGATAGGGCGGGCACTCCATGACCTGCAGAATGATGGAACAGGGCAGGCACTTCATGTTAACAGCCTGTAGAATGGTGGAACAGGGCAGGCACTTCATGTTAACAGCCTGTAGAATGGTGGGATAGGCCAGGCACTTCATGTTAACAGCCTGTAGAATGGTTGGATAGGGCAGTCACATCATGTTAACAGCCTGTAGAATGGTGGGATAAGGCGGGCATTCCATGATAACAACCTGCAGAACGATGGAACAGGGCAGGCACTTCATGTTAAAAGCCTGTAGAATGGTAGGATAGTGCAGGCACTTCATGTTAACAGCCTGTAGAATGGTGGGACAGTGTGGGCACTCCATGTTAACATCCTGTAGAATGGTGGGACAGGGTGGGTAATCCATGTTAAAATGTTACGAGCCAGAAGAATGTAGGAAGACGACTGTCATGCCCGGTTAAGTCATTGTTTATGCAAGAGCTTGGATAATGCTGGCACAGGTATCTAAGAGCTGGTAGACTGGTGAACCACAGGGATGTTGCACTCTGTTCAGGTGTACCAAGGAGCCTGGTTTACATGTCTATAGTGTTAGCCCACTAATATAACTGGATGATCAGTGTGGTTTTGAGAAATATTGGTTTATATAGTTGTCGGTGAGGCATTTTAACAGATCAATGATTTTAAGAGAATGATGTTGATATGTGGATATTCCAAACTAACGGTGTATCGGTATAAAGCAGAAATGGTTATACTCAATCATAAACATAGTTATGTTATAATGGTATTTAGCTCTTCTGATTCAACCATTTTACCAGTTGTCAAAACAGTGTGTTATGCTTGGATAGTGCATGCTTCTGTAAAAACGTTTTATTTACCCAGTTTATGATGCATATAATTTCATACCAGTCTCCCGGTATAAAATTTAATCTTGAAACATTTTATTTCTCTTGTAAATTAAGTTATAAACTGAAGGCTAATAGACCATACTGGCATTTTGAGCATGACGGAAAACCTTACAATCTGTGTGCAATAGTTTAACTAAACCCCCAACTTTAGTTTTAAACTCTAAATAGTCCCAATTTCATAACCATTGAAAAGAAATTACGTGAACATATTAATGCTGTCAATTGATGCAGTATGCAATTCTAAATTGTCGGTCTAGTCTTGTAACAACAAATATATTGTTTATTCTTGATTTGGTATGTTGTTAAACAGAATTAACAACACCAAGCTAAGAAAAGAGCATCTTTTTGTATTTATCACAAAACAATATGCTGTTATTGTAATCATTTTAACATTGTAAAATATTTATTCCAGTCAAGTATCAACAAATATGCATTGCTATATGGAATTTACAATATTGAGCTATAAAAAACATTACGTGGTCACGCCTTAATGCCATTAAGCGATTGGAAAACTTATATAAGCAGGATTTTATAACGAATATTTCGACAATAAAACACGTTTTTTTACTGAAAAAATGTGGTAACTTGTTTAAAATTACCTATTAAACATTAAAATTTTACAAAATGCAACTTTTTAAACTATTTAATTTCATATGCAAGCAACCCTGTTTTCGCTTCTTGGAGAAGGGGTTGGATGGGGTATGAACATTAATACTTGGACCACGTAATGAACAGCATTTTTAGATATTACGATTAAACTGTTATGAAATTATTTTGTCTTTGTCAACTGACGCATGATACATGTTATTCGAAATCTTTATTCTAGTCTAGCAACAACAAAAATATATATTGCTAAACAGAATTTACAATATTAAGCAAATTAATAGCATTTTTTTGTATTTGTAACAAATTATGCTGATATTACAATTTGTAATCATTTTAACATAGTTAAATTATTTATTTCAGTCTAGCATTCACGAAAGTCTGAATTTACAATACTGAGCTAAGAAAACGGCATTTGTTTGTATTATATATCAGTATGCTGTTATTGTAATCATTTTAACATTGTTTACATTATTTATTCCAGTCTAGCAACATCAAAAATATGTATGGCTAGATGGAATTTACAATACTATGCCAAGAAAACAGCATTTTTAGTTTTTAGCAGCAATGCTTTTATAGAAACATTTTACCATTGTCAATGGATGCATTATAAATGTTATTCAACATCATTCTTCTAGTCGAGCAACAGCAAAAGTATGCATTGTTAAACATAATTACAATAATAAGAAAATAAATTATTTTTAATATAATATAACTAATTAAATCAATATATTTTATTACAAGATCAGGATTTCTTGTTATGATTTTTAGTTCTAAGTTGATTGTTTTAGCTTTCATTTAAATAGTGACTATGTGATACCTGCCAACAGTATCGACGGTGACAATAAACAGTCATTTGATGTAGTTTACCTTAGTGGCTACATTACCTTCCAGTTTTAAAACCCTAATCACTGTATTGCCAAACAGTCCATCAAGGCTTTAGAACTAATTCCATGATTTTCTTAGAACTGAAGTCTTTTCTAAGTTGATTGTTTTTGCTTTCATTTAAATAGTGACTAGTCACCCATAGCCAACATTTAAAGCCGTCAAACAACTTGGAAATACAGACTGATCAAAAGTTTACAACAACAACTTAAATAGGAAACAATAGCTGAGTTAAATTGGGTTCTATGGCGCACCGACATAATAAGGTATCATGGCGCCAAAAGGAATGTACATTCCAGGAACACTCTACATTTACATTAAAACAGGAAACAATCCCTGAGCTAAGGAAAAAAGAAATGTTTGTACTGGTAACAATTTATGCTGTTATGAAATGATTTTAACATTGTCATGTAAAGCAATATGAACGTATTTCAACATCTTTATTCCAGTCTAAGTTCACAGACTTAACCCTTAACCTGCTAAGCAAGGCTATAATAGCCTTTGCGTCCATTGTTAACCCAGATCAGCCTGCATGTAACTTACAATGTCCAGCTGCTGATCAGTCATTTCCCCCCAAAACACCCCTTTGTCACATAAATGGAATGGTCATAATTCAAAGAAGAACAGTCCATTATACATATGTAGCAGGTTATGGGTTAATAACATTAGGTCTGTGCTAACAACACAAAACAAATATTACTAGACAAAATATACCAACAGCATTTTATGATTAGAAGTTATGCTGTTATTGGAATAATTCATTCTACATAAATATGTCAACTTTATTTTTGTTCAGTAATGACACAATTAAATATTGCTAGACAGAATTTACAATAATCATTTAAGGAAACAGCATTGGTTTTGTATAATAAGGTTTGCTCTTATCATGGGAATCATTCTAACAGTCAACTGATTCAACATGAAGGGAATATATCATCTTTATTCTAGCCTAGCAATCACATAAATAAATATTGCTAGTCAGAATTTACAATATTCATTTAAGAAAACAGCACTGGCTTTTTTCATAAGGTTTGCTCTTATCATGGGAATAATTCTAATAGTCAACTGATTCAACATGAAGGTAATATATCATCTTTATTCTAGCCTAGCAATGACATAAATAAATATTACTAGACAGAATTTACAATACAGACTTAAGGAAAGGGCATATCTTCGTTTATTTATAAGACGTTATGCTGTTACGGAATGTTAAGATTGTCAACTGAAGCAATATGAATGTCAGTCAGTCTTCATTTAAATCTAGTACTACAAATTACTAAATGGAATTTACAATAGCAGCATTTAACTTTTATTTAAGTTATTTTGCTAAAAGAATCATTTTAACATACATATTTCTACTAGTCTAGCAAAGAAAGATAAATACTGCTAGACAGAATTTACTATACCGACTTAAATCATGACACACAGCAATTTTAAAAATAGCAATCAAGCATCATAATGTGCACCTCTAATTATTGTTAATCCAGTATCATTTTGACTTAATGATATTAATGCAGGCATATTGCCTGCACAGAATTAATAAAATGTAATACAAATATTTCTTTGTAACTTTAAAGTTATTATTTATGTAATATAATCAACAATAAACAAGATGAAAAAACAATTTGCATTGAACAACTCAAATAATTGCCAACAATAATTGGCATGAATGCAAGATATAACAACTAATGAGATGCCATGAGTGTACAAAAACAACAAGATTGCCATGTATCCCTTAAAGAAAACAGCGTGTTTTTTTTTAATTTACAAGAAGTTATGCTGCATGGAATCATTTTAACAATTGTTACATAATGCAATATGAATAATATAAAAAACTTTATTCTAGCAAAAACAAAAGCATGTGTTTGTGACGTCGTTTGCATTTTTTATTACTTTTGCCTTCTCATTTGTCTGTTTGCGTGTTTGTTTTTGTGTTTTGTGGTCGACTGTCGTCTTTGAATGCTGCTTTCCCTGTCCGATATTTTTATCTTTCTTTCTTGCTTAACGATTTAAACTATTGAGCAAAGAAAACAATGTTATTGCTATAATCAACTTTTATATATTCATGATATGTTTACACTTTATAAATTATTTAAAATTAACTAATTCCATGATTTTCTTAGAACTGAAGTCTTTTTCTAAGTTGATTGTTTTTGCTTTCATTTAAATAGTGACTATAGTCACCCATAGCCAACATTTAAAGCCGTCAAACAACTTGGAAATATAGACTGATCAAGAGTTTACAACAACAACTTAAATAGGAAACAATAGCTGAGTTAAATTGGGTTCTATGGCGCACCGACATAATAAGGTATCATGGCGCCAAAAGGAATGTACATTCCAGGAACACTCTACATTTACATTAAAACAGGAAACAATCCCTGAGCTAAGGAAAAAAGAAATGTTTGTACTGGTAACAATTTATGCTGTTATGAAATGATTTTAACATTGTCATGTAAAGCAATATGAACGTATTTCAACATCTTTATTCCAGTCTAAGTTCACAGACTTAACCCTTAACCTGCTAAGCAAGGCTATAATAGCCTTTGCGTCCATTGTTAACCCAGATCAGCCTGCATGTAACTTACAATGTCCAGCTGCTGATCAGTCATTTTCCCCCAAAACACCCCTTTGTCACATAAATGGAATGGTCATAATTCAAAGAAGAACAGTCCATTATACATATGTAGCAGGTTATGGGTTAATAACATTAGGTCTGTGCTAACAACACAAAACAAATATTACTAGACAAAATATACCAACAGCATTTTATGATTAGAAGTTATGCTGTTATTGGAATAATTCATTCTACATAAATATGTCAACTTTATTTTTGTTCAGTAATGACACAATTAAATATTGTTAGACAGAAATTACAATATCCATTTAAGAAAACAGCATTGGTTTTGTATTATAAGAAGGTTTGCTCTTATCATGGGAATCATTCTAATAGTCAACTGATTCAACATGAAGGTAATATATCATCTTTATTCTAGCCTAGCAATGACATAAATAAATATTGCTAGACAGAATTTACAATATAGTCTTAAGGAAAGGGCATATTTTCCTTTATTTATAAGATGCTATGCTGTTACGGAATGTTAACATTGTCAACTGAAGCAATATGAATGTCAGCCAGTCTTCATTTAAATCTACAAATTACTAAATTGAATTTACAATAGCAGCATTTTATTTGTATTTAATTTATTTTTCTATAAGAATCATTTAAACATTGTCAATTGATTAATATGAATGAAATTCCAACATTTCAACATATTTCAACATATTTCAAATACATATTGCTAGACAGAATTTACTATACCGATTTAAAGGGACACACGGCAATTTTAAAATAGCAATCAAGCATCAAGACGTGCACCTCTATTTTTAATCCAGTATCATTTTGACTTAATGATATTAATGGAGGCATATTGCCTGCACAGAATTAATAAAATGTAATACAAATATTTCTTTGTAGCTTTAAAGTTATTATTTATGTAATATAATCAACAATAAACAATATGAAAAAACAATTTGCCTTGAACAATTTAAATAATTGCCAACAATAATCGATTGTTTTTGCTTTCATTTAAATAGTGACTATGTGATACCTGCCAACAGTATCTATGGTCACAATAAACAGTCATTTGATGTAGTTTACCTTAGTGCCTACATTACCTTCCAGTTTTAAAACCCTAATCACTGTATTGCCAAAGTCCGTCAAGGCTTTAGAACCAGGTCACCCATAGCCAACATTTAAAGCTGTCAAACAACTTTGAAATATAGACTGATAAAAAGTTTACAAAAACAACTTTAATAGGAAACAAGAGTTGAGTTAAACTGGGTTCTATGGTGCACTGACATAAAAAGGTAATATGGCGCCAACAGGCATGTAACATTCCAGGAACACTCTACATTTACATTAAAACAGGAAGCAATCACTGAGCTAGGAAAACAGAAATGTTTGTACTGGTAACAATTTATGCTATTATGAAATCATTTTAACATTGTCATGTAAAGCAATATGAATGTATTTCAACATCTTTATTACAGTCTAAGAACACAGACTTAACCTTTAACCTGCTAAGCAAGACTATAAATAGCCTTTGCATCCATTGTTAACCCAGATCAGCCTGCGAGTAACTTACAATGCCTGCTGATCTGTCATTTCCCCAAAACACCCCTTTCCCACATAAATGGAATGGTCTTAATTCAAAGAAGAACAGTCCATTATACATATGTAGCAGGTTTAGGGTTAATAACATTAGGTCTGTGCTAACAACACAAACAAATATTACTAGACAAAATATACCAACAGCAGTTTATTATTAGAAGTTATGCTGTTATTGGAATTATTTAACATTGTCAATTCATTCTACATGAATATAAATCAAACTCTTTATTTTAGTCCAGTAATGACACAATTAAATATTGCTAGACAGAATTTACAATAATCATTTAAGGAAACAGCATTGGTTTTGTATAATAAGGTTTGCTCTTATCATGGGAATAATTCTAATAGTCAACTGATTCAACATGAAGGTAATATATCATCTTTATTCTAGCCTAGCAATCACATAAATAAATATTGCTAGTCAGAATTTACAATATTCATTTAAGAAAACAGCACTGGTTTTGTATCATAAGGTTTGCTCTTATCATGGGAATCATTCTAATAGTCAACTGATTCAACATGAAGGTAATATATCATCTTTATTCTAGCCTAGCAATGACATAAATAAATATTACTAGACAGAATTTACAATACAGACTTAAGGAAAGGGCATATTTTCGTTTATTTATAAGATGTTATGCTGTTACGGAATGTTAAGATTGTCAACTGAAGCAATATGAATGTCAGTCAGTCTTCATTTAAATCTAGTACTACAAATTACTAAATGGAATTTACAATAGCAGCATTTTATTTTTATTTAAGTTATTTTGCTATAAGAATCATTTTAACATACATATTTCTACTAGTCTAGCAAAGAAAGATAAATATTGCTAGACAGAATTTACTATACCGACTTAAATCATGACACACAGCAATTTTCAAAATAGCAATCAAGCATCAAAACCTGCACCTCTAATTATTGTTAATCCAGTATCATTTTGACTTAATGATATTAATGCAGGCATATTGCCTGAACAGAATTAATAAAATGTAATACAAATATTTCTTTGTAACTTTAAAGTTATTATTTATGTAATATAATCAACAATAAACAAGATGAAAAAGAAATTTGCTTTGAACAATTAAAATAATTGCCAACAATAATTGGCCTGAATGCAAGATATAAAGACTAATGAGATGCCATGAGTGTACAAAAACAACAAGATTGCCATGTGTCCCTTTAAGAAAACAGTTTTTTTTTTAATTTACAAGAAGTTATGCTGCATGGAATCATTTTAACAATTGTTACATGATGCAATATGAATGGTATACAAAACCTTTATTCTAGCAAAAACAAAAGCATGTGTTTGTGATGTGGTTTGCATTTTTTATTACTTTTGCCTTCTCGTTTGTCTGTTTGCGTGTTTGTTTTTGTGTTTTGTGGTCGACTGTCGTCCTTGAATGCTGCTTTCCCTGTCCGATAATTTTATCTTTCTTTCTTGCTTAACGATTTAAACTACTGAGCTAAGAAAACAATGTTATTGCTATAATCAACTTTTATATATTCATGATATGTTTACACTTAATAAATTATTTAAAAATTAACTAATTCCATGATTTTCTTAGAACTGAAGTCTTTTCTAAGTTGATTGTTTTTGCTTTCATATAAATAGTGACTATAGTCACCCATAGCCAACATTTAAAGCCGTCAAACAACTTGGAAATATAGACTGATCAAGAGTTTACAACAACAACTTAAATAGGAAACAATAGCTGAGTTAAATTGGGTTCTAAGGCGCACTGACATAAGAAGGTATCATGGCGCCAAAAGGAATGTACATTCCAGGAACACTCTACATTTACATTAAAACAGGAAACAAGGAAACAATCACTGAGCTAAGGAAAACAGAAATGTTTGTACTGGTAACAATTTATGCTGTTATGAAATGATTTTAACATTGTCAATTCAAGCAATATGAATGTAATTCCAGTCTAAGAACACAGACTTAACCCTTAACCTGCTAAGCAAGGCTATAATAGCCTTTGCGTCCATTGTAAACCCAAATCAGCCTGCATGTAACTTACAATGTCCAGCTGCTGATCAGTCATTTCCCCCCAAAACACCCCTTTGTCACATAAATGGAATGGTCATAATTCAAAGAAGAACAGTCCATTATACATATGTAGCAGGTTATGGGTTAATAACATTAGGTCTGTGCTAACAACACAAACAAATATTACTTGACAAAATATACCAACAGCATTTTATGATTAGAAGTTATGCTGTTATTGGAATAATTCATTCTACATAAATATGTCAACTTTATTTTTGTTCAGTAATGACACAATTAAATATTGCTAGACAGAAATTACAATATCCATTTAAGAAAACAGCATTGTTTTTTTTAATTTACAACAAGTTATGCTGCATGGAATTATTTTAACAATTGTTACATGATGCAATATGAATGGTATACAAAACCTTTATTCGAGCAAAAACAAAAGCATTTGTTTGTGATGTCGTTTGCATTTTTTATTACTTTTGCCTTCTCATTTGTCTGGTTGCGTGTTTGTTTTTGTGTTTTGTGGTCGACTGTCGTCTTTGAATGCTGCTTTCCCTGTCCGATATTTTATCTTTCTTTCTTATTAACGATTTAAACTATTGAGCAAAGAAAACAATGTTATTGCTATAATCAACTTTTATATATTCATGATATGTTTCCACTTAATAAATTAATTAAAAATTAACTAATTCCATGATTTTCTTAGAATTGAAGTCTTTTCTAAGTTGATTGTTTTTGCTTTCATTTAAATAGTGACTATGTGATACCTGCCAACAGTATTGATGGTGACAATAAACAGTCATTTGATGTAGTTTACCTTAGTGCCTACATTACCTTCCAGTTTTAAAACCCTAATCACTGTATTGCCAAGGCTTTAGAACCAGGTCACCCATAGCCAACATTTAAAGCCGTCAAACAACTTGGAAATATAGACTGATCAAGAGTTTACAACAACTTAAATAGGAAACAACAGTTGAGTTAAACTGGGTTCTATGGCGCACTGACATAAAAAGGTAATATGGCACCAACAGGAATGTATATTCCAGGAACACTCTACATTTACATTAAAACAGGAAACATTCACTGAGCTAGGGAAAACAGAAATGTTTGTACTGGGTAACAATTTATGATGTTATTGAAATCATTTAAATATTGTCAATTGATACATTATGACTTTTATATTAAACTTTGTTCTAGTCTAGCTACAAAGAAATGTTGTTACCAATGGAATTAACAACACTGAGCTAAGAAAACAGCTTTTTTTATTTACATGATGTTACGCTATTACTGGAATTAGCTAAACATCGTCAACAGATGCACTATTATTGAAAATTTCTATTCAAGTCAAGAAAGGACAAATGTAATGATAAACAAAATTTACAATATTGAGCTAAAAATAGAGCTTTTTTTTTATTTTACAAAAAGTAATGCTGTTACTGGAAATAGCTAAACACTGTCAACAGATGCACTATTATTGAAAATCTCTATTGAAGTCTAGCAATGACAAATGTAATGATAAACGAAATTTACAATATTGAGCTAAGAATACAGCTTTTTTTATTTTACAAAAAGTAATGCTGTTACTGGAAACAGCTAAACACTGTCAATAGATGCACTATTATTGAAAATCTCTATTGAAGTCTAGCAATGACAAATGTAATGATAAACGAAATTTACAATATTGAGCTAAGAATACAGCTTTTTTTATTTTACAAAAAGTAATGCTGTTACTTGGAAACAGCTAAAACACTGTCAACAGATGCACTATTATTGAAAATCTCTATTGAAGTCTAGCAATGACAAATGTAATGATAAACGAAATTTACAATATTGAGCTAAGAATACAGCTTTTTTTTTATTTTCAAAAAGTAATGCTGTTACTTGGAAATAGCTAAACACTGTCAATAGATGCACTATTATTGAAAATCTCTATTCAAGTCAAGCAATGACAAATGTAATGCTAAACAGAATTTACAATATTGAGCTAAGAAAACAGCAAATAAGTTCTGCTGTTAAGTCTGAACCATTTTAACATTGTCAAATACTCAATTTGAATGTAATTCCAACCTATTAGTCTAGCAATGAACAGTAGTTAAATTACTGACTTCAGAAAACAAGATTTTTTGTTTAATTAAGTTCAGCTGTTATTAGAATCATTTTAACATTTCAACAGATACATCATTATTCAAAATCTTGATTCAAGTCTGTGACAAATTGAGTAGTTGCTAAATGGAATTTACAATATTGAGTTAAGAAAACAGCAACTATATTAAGTTCTGCTGTTATTGCAAACAGTTTTAACATTGTCAATATATTTCAATATGCATGTAATTTGGCAGATTTATTCCGCCATAGCAATGACATAAATAAATATAGCTAGACAGTATTTACAATATTGAGATAAGAAAACAGCAGGGCAGGGGGGGGGGGGGGGGGGGGGGGGGGGGGGGGGGGGGGGGGGGGGGGGGGTATTTTACAAAGTTATGCAGTTACTGGCATAAGCTTAACATTGTCAATAGATGCACTATGTAATGCTAAGCAAAATTGACAATATTGAGCAAAGAAAACAGCTAAAAATTCTGCTGTTACTAGAACAATTTTAACATTGTCAATATACTCAATCTGAATGTAATTCCAACCTATTTATTTTATTCCAGCAAGGACATACTGCCAGACAGTATTTATAATATTGACTAAAGAAAACAAGATTTTTTGTTTAATTTAAAAGTTAAGCTTTTCTTAGAATCATTTCAACATTGTTAACAGATGCAACATTATTCAAATCTGTATTCAAGTCTAGCAATGACAAAGTAATGTCATGCTAAACTGAATATACAATATTGAGCTAAGAAAAAAGCAAATATTTTAAGTTCTGCTGTCAATGGAATCACTTTAAAATACATATTGCTTGACAGTATTTACAATATTGTCCTGATTGTTTAATTTATAAGAAGTTATGCTGTTATCAAATTATGTTATTCAAATCTATATTCTATAGACAAGCAACAACATCTTATTAAAGAAAGTAAGTATATATTATCACACATCATAATTTATAACTCAAAACCATTTAAACTATAATATATAAATAAGATGCAATAGTATCAAAAATGCCTCAAAATGTCTTAAGAAACACGATACACAGTAAAATCAACTGACATAAACAAAATCTCATTTCAATGGTTATGTAATTGTTCTTAAAAAACAGGGACATGTATGTTTCTGTTTGAAGCTGCATCTATGCACTTAATATGCCATCGTCACCAACATTGCACACAAATATTTTTAATTTATACAATGATAATTTTGCACATCATCCACAACAATCCTTAGAACAAAGGGTTTAGTTTTCAGGTTGGTTAGAATTCACATTAAAACTTAGAAACATTTATATTTTTAATTTTGTTTGTATGTTGTTTTATTTCATTTTTAGCATATGTTCGGCCATATGATAATCTTTTTGTTGTTGACACCATGCACATACCCAGCATATTAAAGTTTATGACTTTCAAGAAGCACAGCTATCGTGAAATAGTTGTGTTAAAATTACACCTAAATGTATTACTCCGGTAATATTCAGACTAAACCTGCTTGCCTATAATACCATTTGTGAGTTTTTAAAGTTTTCTCTGTTACTCTACCATTGGTTTGAATACAGTATTGGTGCAATTTTATCAACATATAATAATACGGAAGAATTTGCTTTGAACTATTCAAACAGTTATTACTATTGATTGGCAAATATGCAAGGTATGTAGACAAATTAAGAGGACACTGCGAGTTTAAACATAAATAAGATTGGCATGTCCTTTTAAAGAAAGTGATTTCTTGTGTAACATGAGGTGGAATAACTACAAACCTGTGTACAACACAAAGCCTTTAGAGGAATCACCTTACTGTATGGATCAAAGAAATGAGGAATCACCTTACTGTATGGATCCAAGAAATGTGGAATCACCTTACTGTATGGATCCAAGAAATGTGGTATCACCTTACTGTATGGATCCAAGAAATGTGGAATCACCTTACTGTATGGATCCAAGAAATGTGGAATCACCTTACTGTATGGATCCAAGAAATGTGGAATCACCTTACTGTATGGATCCAAGAAATATGGAATCACCTTACTGGATCCAAGAAATGTGGAATCACCTTACTGTATGGATCAAAGAAATGTGGAATCACTTTACTGTAAGGATCAAAGAAATGTGGAATCACCTTACTGTATGGGTCCAAGAAATGTGGAATCACCTTACTGTATGGATCCACGAAATGTGGAATCACCTTAATGTAAGGATCAAAGAAATGTGGAATCATCTTACTGTATGGGTCCAAGACATGTGGAATCACCTTACCTTATGGATCCAAGAAATGTGGAATCACCTTACTGTATTGATCAAAGAAATGTGGAATCACCTTACTGTATGGATCCAAGAAATGTGGAATCCCCTTACTGTATGGGTCCAAGTAATGTGGAATCACCTTACTGTATGGATCAAAGAAATGTGGAATCACCTTACTGTATGGATCCAAGAAATATGGAATCACCTTACTGTATGGATCCAAGAAATGTGGAATCACCTTACTGAATGGATCAAAGAAATATGGAATCACCTTACTGGATCCAAGAAATGTGGAATCACCTTACTGTATGGATCAAAGAAATGTGGAATCGAAGAAATGTGGAATCACCTTACTGTATGGATCAAAGAAATGTGGAATCACCTTACTGTATGGATCCAAGAAATGTGGAATCACCTTACTGGATCCAAAAAATGTGGAATCACCTTACTGTATGGATCCAAGAAATGTGGAATCACCTTACTGTATGGATCCAAGAAATGTGGAATCACCTTACTGTATGGATCAAAGAAATGTGGAATCACCTTACTGTATGGATCCAAGAAATGTGGAATCACCTTACTGTATGGATCAAAGAAATATGGAATTACCTTACTGTATGGATCCAAGCAATGTGGAATCACCTTACTGTATGGATCCAAGAAATGTGGAGTCACCTTACTGTATGGATCAAAGAAATGTGGAATCACCTTACTGTATGGATCAAAGAAATGTGGAATCATCTTACTGTATGGATCCAAGAAATGTGGAATCACCTTACTGTACGGATCAAAGAAATGTGGAATCACCTTACTGTACGGATCCAAGAAATGTGGAATCCCCTTATTGTACGGATCCAAGAAATGTGGAATCCCCTTACTGTATGGATCCAGGAAATGTGGAATCACCTTCCTGTATGGATCAAAGAAATGTGGAATCACCTTACTGTATGGATCCAAGAAATGTGGAATCACCTTACTGTATGGATCCAAGAAATGTGGAATCACCTTACTGTATGGATCAAAGAAATATGGAATCACCTAACTGGATCCAAGAAATGTGGAATCACCTTACTGTATGGATCAAAGAAATGTGGAATCACCTTACTGTATGGATCAAAGAAATGTGGAATCACCTTACTGTATAGATCAAAGAAATGTGGAATCACCTTACTGTATGGATCCAAGAAATGTGGAATCACCTTACTGTATGGATCCAAGAAATGTGGAATCACCTTACTGGATCCAAAAAATGTGGAATCACCTTACTGTATGGATCCAAGAAATGTGGAATCACCTTACTGTATGGATCCAAGAAATGTGGAATCACCTTACTGTATGGATCCAAGAAATGTGGAATCACCTTACTGTATGGATCAAAGAAATGTGGAATCGCCTTACTGTATGGATCCAAGAAATGTGGAATCACCTTACTGTATGGATCCAAGAAATGTGGAATCATCTTACTGTATGGATCAAAGAAATGTGGAATCACCTTAGTGTATGGATCAAAGAAATGTGGAATCACCTTACTGTATGGATCAAAGAAATATGGAATCACCTTACTGGATCAAAGAAATATGGAATCACCTTACTGTATGGATCAAAGAAATGTTGAATCACCTTACTGTATGGATCAAAGAAATGTGAAATCACCTTACTGTATGGATCAAAGAAATGTGGAATCCCCTTACTGTATGGATCCAAGAAATGTGGAATCACCTTACTGTATGGATCCAAGAAATGTGGAATCACCTTACTGGATCCAAAAAATGTGGAATCACCTTACTGTATGGATCCAAGAAATGTGGAATCACCTTACTGTATGGATCCAAGAAATGTGGAATCACCTTACTGTATGGATCCAAGAAATGTGGAATCACCTTACTGTATGGATCCAAGAAATGTAGAATCACCTTACTGTATGGATCAAAGAAATGTGGAATCACCTTACAAGATCAGAGAAATGAAAGATGGAATCACCTTAATGGATGATAGAAATGTGAAATCGCCCTACTGGATCAGAGAATGTGGAATCACATTACTGGAACAGAGAAAGGTGGACTCACTGGATCAGAGAAATGTGGAATCACTTTACTGGATCACAGAATGTGGAATCACCCTACTGGATCATATAAATGTAGAATCACCTTACTGGATCAGAAAAATGTGGGACCACATTACTGGAACAGAGAAATGTGCAACTAATACTGGAACAGCGATATTTGTAGATTGTTTGTTAGTAATTCACTAGTTCTGTAAGACTGCATCACATGATCATGGAATACAGCAATGTCTCACCACAAGTGAACTTTTATCGTACAACCTACTGAAAGATCGAATTAAATGTGGAATCACCTTACTCGATCAGAGAAGAGCATTATTGCCTTACTGAATCCAAGAAATGTGGAATTGCCTTACTGGATCCGAAAAATGTGGAATTGCCTTACCGGATCAGAGAAAGATGGAATTGCCTTACTGGATGAGAGAAATGTGGAAGTGCCTTTATGGATCACAGAAATGTGGAATCACCTTACTAAATCAGAGAAAAGAGGAATTGCCTTTCTGGATCAGAAAAATGTAGAATTGCCTTACTGGATCAGAGAAATGTGGAATTGCCTTACTGGATCATAGAAATGTGGAATTGCCTTACTGGATCAGAGAAATGTGGAATTGCCTTACTGGATCAGAGAAATGTGGAATTGCCTTACTGGATCAGAGAAATGTGGAATTGCCTTACTGGATCAGAGAAATGTGAAATTGCCTTATCGGATCAGAGAAATGTGGAATTGCCTTATCGGATCAGAGAAAGATGGAACTGCCTTACTGGAAGAGAGAAATGTGGTATTGCCTTACTGGATGAGAGAAATGTGAAATTGCCTTACTGGATCAGAGAAATGTGGAATTGCCTTACCGGATCAGAGAAAGATGGAATTGCCTTACTGAAAGAGAGAAATGTGGAATTGCCTTACTGGATGAGAGAAATGTGGAATTGCGTTACTGGATCAAAGAAATGTGAAATCACGTAATACTGAATCAGAGTAATGTCGAATCACCTAAATGAATCACAGAAAAGAGGAATTGCCTTTCTGGATCAGAAAAATGTGGAATCACCTTACTGGATAAGAGAAAGATGGAATTGATTTTACTGGATGAGAGAAATGTGGAATTGCCTTACTGGATCACAGAAATGTGGAATTGCCTTACTGGAAAAGATATGTGTAGAATCACCATACTGGATCAGAGAAATGTTGAATAACATTACTGGATCATGTGGTATTGCCTTACAGAGAAATGTAAAATTGCCTTACTTGATATGTGCGGAATGACATTACTGGATCTGAGAAATGTTGAACCTCAATCCTTACTTGCTCAAAGAAATGTGACACACCTTACTAGATCAGAGTAATGTAGGATTAGAGAAAAGTGGAATCACCTTACTAGATAAAAGATGTGGAATCACAGGACTGGATCAGAGAAATAAAGAATAACCTTACTAGATCAGAGAAATGTGGAATCAAATTACTGGATAAGAGAAATGTGGAATTGCTTTAACGGATCAGAGAAAGGTGGAATTGCCTAACTGGATAAGAGATGTGTGGAATCACCTTACTGGATCAGAGAAATGTGGAATCACTCTATTGGATCATATAAATGTAGAATAACCTTACTGGATCAGAGAAATGTGGGATCACATTACTGGAACAGAAAAATGTGGAACCACCTTAATGGAACTTAAAAATGTGCACCTAATACTGGAACAGCGATATGTGTAGATTGTTTGTTAGTAATCCACTAGATCTGTAATGTGGTATTGCCTTACTGGATGAGAGAAAGATGGAATTGCCTTACTGGATGAGAGAAATGTGGAATTGCCTTACTGGATCACAGAAATGTGGAATCACCTAATACTGGATCAAAGTAATGTGGAATCACCTTACTGGATCACAGAAATGTGGAATCACCTAATACTGGATCAAAGTAATGTTGAATCACCTTACTGAATCAGAGAAAAGAGGAATTGCCTTTTTGGATCAGAAAAATGTGGAATTGCCTTACTGGATCAGAGAAATGTGGAATTGCCTTACTGGATCACAGAAATGTCGAATCACCTTACTGATTCAGAGTAATGTCGAATCACCTTACTGGATCAGTGAAAAGTGGAATTGTCTTTCTGGATCAGAAAAATGTGGAAATGGAATTACTGGGTCACAGAGAAATGTAGAATTGCCTTACTGGATAAGATATGTGCAGAATGACCTTACTGGATCTGAGAAATTTGGAACCTCAATCCTTACTTGCTCAAAGAAATGTGACACACCTTACTAGATCAGAGTAATGTAGGATTAGAGAAATGTGGAATCACCTTACTGGATAAAAGATATGGAATCACCTGACTGGATCAGAGAAATAAAGAATAACCATATTGGATCAGAGAAATATGGCTTCACCTTACTGGATCAGAGAAAGAGAAATGTGGAATTCCCTTACTGGATTAGAGAAAGGTGGAATTGCCTTATACTGGATAAGAGATGTGTGGAATCACTTTACTGGATTAGAGAAAGGTGGAATTCCCTTACTGGATTAGAGAAAAGTGGAATTGCCTTACTGGATTACAGAAATGTGGAATCACCTTACTGGATTAGAGAAATGTGGATCACCTTACTGGATTAGATAAATGTGGGTAACGGATCATCAACACATTGTTTAGGTTACTCCAAGTGGCCTCTCTTAAGGATACAAGTTAATCTTGCCCTACCCTTAATAAACTATACCCAGGGCATAGCTGATCTGAAATGCATATATAGGCCAGACAAACTTTGTGTTGTGGGGGGGGGGGGGGGGGGGGGGGGGGGGTCCAGGGGCATACTACTCCTGCTTTTCTTTTAACAGCTAGCTATGCAATGGTGTGTTTTGTGTATATCTGACAGAGCACTTGTGTGATCTTTGAAGACATTTTTTGGACAAATGTATCATTTGGCAAAGTTTAATTACCTAACTGTAAAAAAAATAAGAAGCAAATGTTGACCCTTAACCCCTCTGTCTTCAGTTTTTATTGCATTTTTTTCCTTTGCATTTTTTCATTTTTCAAATAGATCTATAGGCACAGGCCTATATGGCCTAATAGTAGCTAAGCAGATGAAAACCAGAGAAAAAATTGTAGTATGAAAACAATATATGTGCTATTCAATCAGGGCTACAGAGGTCAAGTATTAAGCTAATGAAGATGTAAATGTGTAACTTCCTGTCAAGCAGCCTATTCATTAGGAACTGTTCAGTTACAAAATGAAAGTGCAACACAATTCCATAAAACAAGAGCACTACCTGGTAGAGCATATATGCCCAATGTTGTCAAGGTTAAGTGCCAGGTTAAACCTTATTTTACAAACTGGAATAATTCAAACATATGTACCAGGGAGTTATGGGACTTTATCAGATGCTGAAGATGTGTTTTATTGTTGTAGACCTTAAATCAAGGGCTATAAATATTATAAACATTTGTTTGGTAAAGATCAGATGAACAAGAATATCGCTAGAACCGATAGATCCTCGAAAAGGATGCTTAGTGTGAATGAAAGCATATGAGAAACAATAATAAACTTATGTAGGTCGTTGTGCCGTTATGTGATAGCAGCGATTTTCTTGGACAAAGGTCAAACGCAATAATATTGTTGCCTACTAATTAAAAGCAGAATGGCAATCAATGCTAGAGAAGCACGTTATATTAAAATAAATGTAACTGTAGAAATTCTGTCTTTACTTAAGCTTGAGTACAGTATTTCTCAAATGATCCTGACTCATCAGTAGTTTTCAAGTTCTGTTACAGACCTGAGGTATAAGTATAAAATTACAAATTGCAAAGGACAATAACTCTATTTGAATGAGTATAGGAGTGATGGTTCCTAGGCTCTGCACTTCCTCCCATTGCCCTCTACCATTGTGTGAAGTGTCATTCCGGTCCCATTAGTAGTTTGCAAGTTATGCCCAGGACAAAAATTATAAATCTACAACTACAAAGGGCAATAACTTAAATGATCGAGATATGGTGCTTGTGCTCTGCATTTCCTCTCATTGACATATATCATTGGGAAGTTTCATTCCAGTCCCAATATTAGTTTCCAAGTTATTTTCCAGAAAAGAATTATAAGTATAAATTTACAAAGGTCAATAACCTTAAGTTGAATAGATAGGTTATGGCTGTTGTGCTCTGAACTTCCTCTCAATGGTTTATTCTCTTGCTGCTCTGGCTTCTGCCAAGTCATCCAGTACCTTCATTGTGGCTTTTTAGGCTTTTGTTTTTTTTGTATTTATATATATACGAGCATCTATGTGTTTTACTTATACTGCCTATTTTAAATGCCGCCTTGTTGGTTAGAGAATATTTCATGGCGGGGATTTCTTTATTTACACTGTTCCGTTTAATTGGGATGACAGTAGGGTAAGTGTGAGGTTTGGTCACCCTAGAACCTGGTTTAAAACCCCAGCGGCCTTTTTTGCCACTGACCCTTCTAAGACAGTAGCCCTATTGTCAACCCACTTTTTGTGTTTGTGATGTCGTATTTGACCTTTTATTCATTTGTAATGTTGTATTCTTTTGTAATGTTGTTCTTTGTTTCTGTGTGTGTTTGTGGTTGACTGTCGTCTTTGAATGCTACTTTTCCTGTTCGATTTTTTAATCCATATTTCCTCTCATTGAGCTCTCTCATTGTGTGAAGTTTCATTATAATCCCATCAGTAGTGTGCAAGTTATGCTCCCGACAAGCAGAGAACATATCAGGGCAGGAACATTTGTTTCCGAGTTAAGTCCTACGTAATATTTGAATGGTCAAATTGATAAATTGTTAAAGAATTTATCTGAATTTCTAATCTCAAAATTTTCTAGCCCTGCATTATTTTATAATGCACCCCACATTTTTATCGGGGAGCATAAAAATTAAGTAGCTACTGATTAACAAAGCAAAATATAGCATTTTTCAACAAATCAAGGGCCATAACTCCATTGTTTATTTTCCAATAAAGGTGGTTTTCGAACATTTCTGTGCGTTAATCAATATTAAAACTCTGACCAAGTTTCGAAAAGATCAGATGGGAAAAAAAGGTGCTAGAGTGTTGATAAGACGAATATTTATTCATTAAATCAAGAGCCATAACTTGTTTATTATTCAATATCAATTGGTGTATTTCATACTCGTGAGCTTTCATCAATATTTACCATTTGACTAAATTTGGTCAAGATTGTATGCAAAATGAAGCTGCTAAAGTGTAGAAAAGGCAAAATATAGCAATTTTCATTAAAACAAGGCTTTTTTTTTATAAAATCTTGGGTCATATCTCTGATGTTTATTGTCTAATATAAGTTGTTTTTGAAATTATTCGAGCTTTCATCATTATTAAAACTCTGTCCAAGTTTGGTGAAGCTTGGATTGATGCAAAATGAAAGTGCAAGCGTGCCGATTCAAAACATTATCTGATGACAGACGGATGATGAATGAAACATGTACGATAGACCGGAGACCATGGCATTAGATCGAAAAACAAACAAGCAAATTCAATGAATTGATATCCCCCGCCGAATGATGTATTATCGAGTGGAAGAAATGTGTTTGGATTTTTTTTAAATTAGTATAAATCATGACCTGGAGCCTTCATAAATTCGAATATCTACTAGATAGTATTTTTGAAATTCATCACCATAGTAGATTTGAAAAAAAGATGTACCATTTTAAGGCACTGATTTTTATAGTGGGACTAAACGGCTGGACTGGGTGTAATATTAGCAGGTGTGTATAATATAGTAATACAATTAATGTAATATACAAGAAATGTATGCTATGCAATCCTCCGAACAATTGTGGTGGGGCCTGTTTCTGCTCATATTTTGCTGGTTATTAACTTGTTCAAGCTTTCAATGATATAAACACTCGGACCAAGTTTGGTAAAGTTCAAATGAAAAATGAAGAGCCTACAGATTTAACATAGCAAAATATAGCATTTTTCAATAAATCAAGGGAGCCTATTGTCAACCCTTTTTGTGTTTGTGACATCACATGCCTTTATTCCTTAACATTGCCATTCAAAATAAAATAGGAGTCGGAGGGGTGGGGGTTGGTTGAGGGGAAGATTGGGTGCAAGTCAGATAAAATATTCATTCCAAGTTTGTCTTTTTGCGTGTTTTTCGGTTTACTGCATCCTGTGAAAGCTGCATTTCCTGTTCGACTTTTATACTTATTTCAAACTCCCCAAGTTTTTAATGATGTTAACATCCTGCCAAAGACTGGTCAAAATCAGAAAAACAACAGCAAAAGAGCTAGAGTAGTAACAAAGCAAAATACAGCATTTTTTCAATAAACCAAGGTTCATAACTCTGGCTAGGATAATCTAGCTGTATTTCAAACTTGTTCAAGCTTTTATGAATATCAACATTTTGTTCAGGCTTTATGAATATCAACAATCTGGACCAGTTTGGTAAAGGTAGTTTGTCCTACCTTTTACCGAGGACCATGCCATACTGAAGGTGTCATCAGGCTTCCACAGTTTGTCCTACCTTGTACCGAGGACCATGCCATACTGGAGGTGCCATCAGGCTTCCACAGTGTCCTACCTTGTATCGAGGACTATGCAGTACTGGAGGTGTCATCAAGCTTCCACGGTTTGTCCTACCTTGTACCGAGGACCATGCCATACTGGAGGTGCCATCAGGCTTCCACAGTGTCCTACCTTGTATCGAGGACTATGCAGTACTGGAGGTGTCATCAAGCTTCCACGGTTTGTCCTACCTTGTACCGAGGACCATGCCATACTGGAGGTGCCATCAGGCTTCCACAGTGTCCTACCTTGTATCGAGGACTATGCAGTACTGGAGGTGTCATCAAGCTTCCACGGTTTGTCCTACCTTTTACCCAGGACCTTGCCGTATTGGAGGTGTCATCAGGCTTCCACAGTGTCCTACCTTGTACCGAGGACCATGCAATACTGGAGGTGTCATCAAGCTTCCACGGTTTGACCTACCTTTTACCCAGGACCTTGCCGTATTGGAGGTGTCATCAGGCTTCCATTATATGATGCTGAATGTTCATTCAGCTGAAATACAAAAACAAAATTTACTCAGTCAACAATGTCATATATATAAATGTCAAATACGGGTCCAGTTAAACAACAATACGCAGGGTAAATTTTCTGTAGTGCCTGCATGAATTTCTAATATGGATTCTATATTAAAAGAACTGATTTCCAAGAATTTATTTATGGAAGACCCATTTATACAATCTCTCATTGAAATGTTATCAGAACCTTTATTTTATAACTCAAATATTGCTTTAACCTGGGATTTAAATATCGTTAAAGCTTTTTGTCAAAAGGGGGTGTTCTTTATAAATGACATTGTTAGTGAACAGTGTAACTTATTGTCCTATACAGAATTTTCAGATAAATATGACATACGGATTCCGTTTACTATATACTATTTATTAAACATAAAACTAGAACCGAACATCCTATGAATAAAAATATCAACAAATTAAAGGCAACAAAAAAGGTTAACTTTACTTTTAATCAAGAATTCTTAAAAAACATTGCAGAAACACCTAACAAATCCGAGCAAAAATGGAATAAAGAACTTGGAATAGCGTTACAAACTGAGGACTGGGAAATTTTATACGAACAAAATTTTAAAATACCTATCTGCAGAGCCTGCAGTTCAAAATATTTCATCGTATTTTGTTTACCAATGCCAAACTTTATCAGTGCAAAATGTCCGAAACAGAACTTTGTATGTATTGTAACAACTCGAAAGAAACTGTTTTACATCTATTTTATGAATGTATGTATCCAAAAAATGTACTTTTACATTTTTTTGAACAAATCAAGAATCAATGTGGTATTGATGTGAAAATATACCCCCAGGAAATCCTCCTATATGTTGAACAGAATGAAAACGTCATACACTCGATAATTAATATTTGTCTTCTCATTTTTAAAAGTTACGTCTACTCCTGTAAACTGAAACAATGTCTCCCAAATTATAGCGTTTTTATTGAGCATTTGAAGAGATATAAACACCTTGAATTATTCTCATTGTTTACGTACCCTGAAAAGAAATCTAATGCTATCAAAGCGAGATGGAACACTGCTAATAATATCTTTAACAATTAAACCATAACATTCACGTTTATTCCACCTTTTAATACTGATGCTTTAAAGATGTATATTAATGTTACTTTAGTTTGTACAGATTTCTTTCCATGTCTGGTTCTTCTCAATCTAGTTTCATTGAATGTATTCTTATATGAAATTTGTGCCTAAAATGTGTTTGTATTTATATCATGTATGCATGTACACGTATTTATATCATGTATGTATGTACACATGTGTCTGAATAAAATTATCAAAAAAAAACAAAAACAAAGATCTAGCTGGTTTTCGAACTTGTCCCAAGATTTCATTGATATACCGAACTTTGCAC